>JASTWK010001454.1:0-33684 GCA_030770225.1 Temnothorax unifasciatus
CTGGGCGGGGCCAACCGTCTCGCCGACGGTTAAAGGCTTGAGCTTTCTTTAAGGGCCTGTTCACTGAACAACCTCGCTCTTTCTCTCTTTCTTTTCTCCTCTTCCCCCCCTTCTCTCTCTCTTTCTCTCTTTCTCTCGAGTCTCTAATTGAAACATTGCCTGGACCCCGTGGGGTCCGGTGCGAACCAGCTTGTTCCAGGAATCGAAAGAGATGAACAAAAACGCCTTTGGACAGGGCCTTCCATCTCGTTCCTTCTCTCTCGCTTCTTCATGCTCCCATGCTGCCCTTTATCTCTCCCTTTCTCTGAAAGAAAAGAGATTGGGCCGTCGGTTATGTCCGAATCAAGAGAGAAAGGCAGGGAAAAGGAGAGAAAGAGAAGACGACGGGAGAGAATGCGGACAGGAATGCGTCGCACCACACACGGCGCGGTTGCGTTCGAGGCTTGCATAAAGCTCCATTCACAACCAGTTGCCTCGAAACGAACTCTCGTCTGTTAACTAATTATGGCTGTTTCTGGCCTGAGGAGCTCGAAAGTGAGTGTACGAAAATGTTACGACTTTTATACCCTGAATTCTCTTCTGATGCAAATAAAAAAACTCCTCTTGCAACTAATCTCGCCGTGGTTCGGATACATTTTGGAGTTCTTGCTCGTACGAAAAAGATTTTTAAATTCACCTATAGAAGTCACCGTCGATCTTTTATACTGATTTTGTTTTCTGTGATGGTTAATTCATAAGTGCGACAAAACAAACAGTATTTTAAACAATATATTACAAGTTACGCAAATATTTTATTATAAAATTATATCTTTTTAAGTTTTTGTGGTATCGTTCTAAATTGAGAAAGGAATAAAAATTTAAAAAGCTTATAAACAATTTTATACATTTTATTTATTTCAGCGAGTTGTAAATTTAAAAATGTTCGAATCGCCAATAAACGCCCTCGTTTACCGTCATTAGTCTAAAAATGGTGCGGCTCGTGTTTCCTCGTGCGTGGGTACGAGAAAGTGTAGAAAGTAAACGATTCCCCGATTACAAATTCCGACCAGACCGGTATCGGTTTTTCGCGCTCTAATATCACCCGCACCTACGAGGATTTAGCAGAAGTGAACTCCGACAAACGAGAACCCGAGGGGAGCACCACCGCCTACGCTGTCTCGCGGTGCCGCACACATTCCGCACCGTTTTTCCACCACCTATAAGAGACCGGGATCCACGCGAACATACCCGCGCACTCACACACATACACAACACACATACGTCTGTACTTTTCGCGTGCGGCGCACGATTTGCGTGCGCGCCCTCCGAGGGATTTCGCAGAAGCTCATTTAGCTCAGTCCGCTCACTGATGAACTCTTATTTATTTTTGGATCGAGTTCCATCAGAGTTGCGCGGAGGCGCCCGGATCCATTCGCTTTCCTCTCCCGAACACTGTTCGCCGGCACCGGAACTCGCCACTTTCGGCGATCGTTTCTCGTATTTCCATCGCGTGCTCTTGAGGCTCGCCGAAGCCCTCGGCATTATTATTTCGCTTTAATCCCACATTAGCGGAGACTTAAGCCACTGGGGTACGCGCGAGAGTCCAGTGCATTCTTTCGCAATTCCGTAATTACGCGTAAACAACATATCGTGTCCCACGAATGCTACTGCCGACTACTTGACACGCTACATTGTTGCGGTTGCGTTACGTCGCTTCGAGCGCCGCGCCAAGCCACGCCGAGCCGCGCCGCACGAAAACGATTTCCATTTCGCTACCTCGCTCGCTAAAAAAATCTCTCGCATTCGTGTACGTGTACGCACGCGATTGAGAACCGCCGGCGCGCAGTATGACGAAAAGAAGTTCCTCGCATTGTCCGTACTTCCTTATTATGACCTGACCGGTAGTCCAAGCTCGCGCGGTCGTCTTTGTGTGTCACTTTAGGTGGCACGCCGGCTCTGAATAGACCGGCAACACACCCTGGGCCTCGGTGGTACGACGGCGCGGCGCGGCGCGGCCTGGTCCACCAACCAACACCCGAGGCGAAGAAATTCTCGATCTCGGGCGACGCACACGACTCTCGAGTTTTCGCCAAAAAGCAAAAGTAGCGTTGCGCGCGCGCGCGTGCGCGCAATCAGAACCGGTCACCCACGCGGAAGTGCCCGCCGAACCGTCTCGGTTCGGTGGACGGTTCGGTCGAATGGCGAATGGCGAACGCATGCACGTATCCGGATGCATCGCGTCGGCAGCACGCAACCACGCGAATTTCACCGGCTTACTTGGTCGTTACTTACTCGTTAGACATATTACGCCTTCGTCGGCCGGCCGACCGGATCGTGAATCGATCGTTCTTAATCCCACGCGAACGAGTTTGGATCGCCGACGCTCGAACTGTCAAGTCTCGGTGGGTCCCTTCGAAGTTTAATCAGACACGAATACCTCACGAATAATCAGCCGTAATGATGTCACAAGGTTAACGAGCCTTGGTAGCGGACTATTAATTAATCGCGAAGACCAGACCGAGGCTGTCCCTTCATTATTTCTCTCTATTTCTTTTCAATACATCCTGAACGGGCCGTGTAAATTAACATAGTTTCGTCAAACGTAGGTAACCAGCTGTGTTAATTAACGTGCCTTTACGTACGCCGCTCTTTTCTTACATTTTACGCAATAGCGATTTTGTAATGAGGCGGACGAAGTAGAACATTCATACATCTTCGTCGAATCTTTATTCCCTGCTGTGCTTCATCGATTTGATTGATTTATATAGATATGTACAATGTGTTAATATACACTGTTAAATTCGTAGTGTCAAATTATACTCAATTTAAATCATTTTTAATAATTCCTAGGTTGCCACTGCTCCTACTCAATATGTCGTTAATTTAACTAATGAACTTAACTAAACTAATGAAATTAAAATAATACTGTTTTGTGTTAAAATAATAAATTTCAGCGCACGTGGTAGTTAAAAATAGACAAAATGTTATTTAACTCAAGGTGCTGGTTTAAATTGCATTCTTTAATATTTCTGAAAATATCATTTTATTACATTTCTGTGTAATGTAGCCTCTGTGTAAAGTATCAACAATCTAACGTTTCTTCTTCTGTCCGAAAAGAAAATTAATGTAAAAAGGAACGAAATTTCCAGTAAATGGAATATTATTTTCCAAAGTCTCATCACAGCACGGAGGACGACGTTAATGGGCAATGACATAATCGCGCGGAAATAAAACGCGGCGAATCGCCGACTTCGAGGAGACGCGACCGAAATCTTCTTCCTGCTACCCGGGATCGATCGATCCCATTACCACGAGAACTCCTCCTTTTCTTCTTCCTCTCCCGACGTTCCTCTGTCTCTCTTCAACTCTCTCTCTCTCTCTCGCATGCTTGAATGGGTGCGACTAACAGTGAGTGTGTGGCTCCACCTAACTCGTACGACGTGTAGACCAGAGCTCGCCATTCAGGTTTTTAAAGGCCATTACAAAAGTGACAAGCCGGACGGAGTCATTCCTAGCGGGGAAGCGGAAGTCCGCCATTATGCAATGGAAACGTCAATTTCCGGTGGTATTGTCGCGACGATCTGTTTCTCTCTTTCTGCGCGTCTCCCGCATTCCCCCGTCCGCGAGCGGCGGCGTGGCGGCGGCGGCGGCGGCGGGAACGGGGCCGGCGGCCGCGACTTTTTTTTTGTAGGAAAACTCCGGGATCCGGATATTCCCACGTTTTAATGCGCGTCGGTCCGGCACGACGCATTCCACCGCAATTTGCGTATCGACGATACGATACGATACCTACGATACGCTCTCTTATTCGTCGACGGCGAAACGCGCCATCGCGCGCCCGATCGTCGTCCGCAAAACCGACGACGCAGTTGAAGCCTCGTCCGATGAATGAATACAAATTGCTACGGTAACTTCGCGTCTACCGGCGGACGTCTACGTGTAGGCAACGACGTACGGTCTACACGTAGCCTATCTAAATCATCACTTTATATGCGCAAGCCAAGTAGACAAACAGTAAGTAGTCGTTGCTTCTCATTGCTTTGTTTACTTAAACTTGCCTAGCAAAGCGATGGTTTAGATATTCCACGCGTATATTACGGCCAGATACTTGGCGCCGACAGCTGCAATCGATCGCAATCTGCTTTTCACGTTTTACGCGGAATTGGATGACGTAGGATGAGTCAGAGAAGAACAAGGTCTTTGCGTATAACTTGAATTTTCGTTAATTACCTCGCGCAACCGTGAAGAAACGAAACACAGCCGAATTTCACCTTTCACGAATTCTTTCTTAGAGCTGATAAAATACGGCCGCTGCTGTATCGAACGCAAGGAGCGAGATGATTTCTCAAGCCGGCATTCTGGGCTAATCAAAAGCAATCTGCCGTTTCCGTCTTTCTTATTTCCGCGTCGAGTTTTTGCATCTGCGTCGTCTCGCGGATCTTCGATTGACGCGTTACGCGTGTCGCAACCTGGAAGTTATGAGAGGCTCTCCGAGGAGAACCTTTAGCCTACCAGCGGCTACATCGACGTCGCAGCCGAGCATTCACGGCAATAATGGCACCAGCCCTCGTCCTCCCCCGTTCGTCCCCGGCGAACTCAACGCGACAGTTTATCATCCGGCAGTGTTGGCTGGTCCACCTTTCTCCCCGCGATCGCACCGGCAAGACCCCGGGTGTTTGCGTAGGATCCCGCGACGAAATCTTCGAATATACACTCAACCTGGATTAAGGATCAACGCCCTGCTGCCGTCGACGACGCGCAGCTGTCGCGCGCGTCCGCTTCTCGCCTCTCCCCCGCGCCTCCGTCTTTTCTTTTTTTTTCCTGCTCTCCTCCTCCCTTTTTTTCCCTCCTCGCTCCTTTCCGCGTTTTTGACGTTTCTTATCCGGTGATAAATCTTCGTAGTCACAGCCCGCCCGAGATTTGACGCCCGGAGCCGTGTGAACGCGCTGACGACGACATTCTTGGGGTCCATTAGAGCGATCTTGTTGAATTTTATTAATAGAAATCAGATACCGAAACGTGATCCCTTGTAGTTACACTCTAAAGTTCTGGAGACTACGAAAAGGCATAAGACACGGGAAAAACATGGCAAAAATTTTCTATGCTAACTTTTTATTAGTAATTATTTGTCAATCGGTTAATAACTTGTGTCGTTACGTCTGTGTAATGTAATCCAAATTCGAAAATCGTTATTTATGTGTCTATATAGTAACATATATCATTTTATAGAATGCCGTTTCATCATAACATCGTACGGTAAAGCATTCGAGGAGCGCCCATGATTGAGAACCTCCGCGGCTGGATGCGCTATCTTACGCAGTGTGCGGCACGGCATGACACATCCGACCATATAAAGTACTTCCAGGGGCCTCCTCGTGGCGTCTCGTGGCGGGCTTTGATCCTCACGAATACCGCGTCGCGGGAGGCTATAAAAAGACTTGGGGTCGTGCCGAAGATTACCTTAGACCTTAGACGAGTGCCTTAGGACCGGCGCCTAGGCGATCTCTCTCTCTCTTTCTCTCTGCTGTCTCGTGCAATCCGGATGCGCGTGTGCGTAGCAGGGCGCGCTTCGTGGGCATCGACAGTGTCATTTATCATGTCGCGTCATTCCCATGAAATGACAAGCGATGTGCGTGCCGCGGGGTTCCCATAAAGGCAGTGCGTACCAACGCCCTGCGCCGTAGAGAAGCCCGTGGTAGAGTAAAGAAGTCGCGCATCGGACAACGCGTACTATAAGGCGAATGCCAAGTAGAAGGTACGCCAATGCGGCAACAAATGGCACCGCGTGTCTCCGAATGACCGAGCGCGGATACCTGTATCAAGCCGCTATTAATAGCTCGTCCGCTCGGACTGTAGGAAATTATCATCGACGTCGTTAGAAAGCACAATACGTTTAACGTATGTGCAAATACGTAATTCGATTCATGCATTCGTAAAACGCTATCGGGACTCGGAAAAGGGATACCCCGAGGAAATAATTAGAACCCTCGACGTTAGAGGTATAATATATATTATTTGTGGAATACGACTTTCATTCACATACCTCGAGAGAGTCTAAGGTCTATTTTGACGTCAATGCTTGGCGATAACCCACGTCATTTGCATAAATAATTCGTCATTTGAATAAGCCTGATTGATTCCGTTACGGCAATAGGTTACTTTATTATTCCGCCTGAGGTGTTGACACGCACGCAATTTCCATCGCTGGGCCGTTGAACGCGCCGTTGTCATGTATAGTTAAATTATCGTCGTTCAGACATCGTCGCGTTCACGACGACGTTGCGCGTACGAAATGCTTAGGCCGAGCTATATGCGATAATCGAGGCCACCTCCGTGCCGGCATCAATATTTAAGGAATCCGTGAATACGCGGAGTGAATTTCCATCGGCACGTCATTTACGTCAACAACGTCAATGGCCGGCAGCGCTTATTTCGTCCGAAAATTGTATCAGACGGGCATCGTGCGCGCGGACAATATTGCCGACTTTATTTATGGCTCTCGTTTACTCCTTTCGTGCGATTTGACCGCCGCGCCGCCCGCGCACACGGTGTGTACGGCAGTACCGCGAGGAACGCGAGAAAGAAGAGAGGAAGGAGAGAAGCGGGAAGCGTGCAGGTGTGAGTTAGAGTCGGGTTCGCGGTGGCCGCTGTGAGAAACGTCGAAACCATAAATTCCCTCGGGAGTAGCCGCTTTTCTCGAATATGCCCGTATACGGGCTTATATTCGCTGCGGTATAAACTGCGCGCGGGCGTTTTAATCGTCGTCGCTTCGTCCGCGCGAGAAACACGCTCCCGAAAGTATCTCGCGAGAATGAAATTGGAGAATCGTCGGATGGTGCCTGCCTGCCGCTTTCCGAGCGTTCCATACGAGATCGTGAAAAGTCTTGTGTGAATTCGTCAAGTTCCAATTAAATGCGCGACGAATGCAGCTCGGCTGTACTTTACGGCACAGTTACTTTTTATATAAATAATATATCGAAATGTAATTACGACGTACGCGCGCGCATTAAATTTTATGAGCGGATTGGATCTTTGTTTTTATCGAAAGTAGCGGCGCCGAGGAATATGAGGCGTTCTGTAATTAAGAGATTGTAACTGCTATGGAGATACAGTAAAATTAATGTAAATTCAGTCCGACGATGCTATCGAAAATCAAATATCGCGTACAATTATCTAAAGGAGGATGGGACGAGACGCGCGGGAGGATGAAAAAGAATCAGGTACCGGAATAATGCATATTAAACGTGCAACCGACGATGAAGTGATACAAGAAGCACGGCACGCACGGTGAGCTTTATTTTATATTCGGGAGCGCGATCTAGGTGATTTTCGCACGTCCCCGAGAAAGTCTTTCCCAGGACGACGAGCTCTCTCTCTCCCTTCGTGTAATAATACGCATGTACGTACGCACGCACGCACGCACGCACGCACGGTCGCGCAACGACGAGGTCGTAACCCGGCGTGCGATCTTCTCTTCTCGGCGAGTTGCTCGGCGCTCGCCCGTGAGAGAAAAAAAGAAGCAGAGGAAACTAGAAAAGAGTATAACGTGGTCGCGGTGTAATTTCGTGCATACGCATCGTCGCCTTGGTCGTCGCAACACGTCGTAGCCGCGCGAGCGATCGCGTGAGAGCGCGAGCATGCACGCGGGAGGAAGAGGAGAAGGAGGAGGAGGAGGAAGTGGCGGAGGAGGAGAGAGGGAGAGAGGGCCCTGTCGAGTGCGTGTGGGTAGCAGCAGCGTGCGGCCCATTGATAGCCCACGGACCATTCATGGATTCGCGGATCCGTGAGAGGAAGTCGTCGTCGGTGTGTAGCTTCGTGTACACGCTGCGGCGTGCACGACGCCGCGATATGTGGGAGCCGCCGTGTGTAGGTATGCAACGCTGCCTTATTTGTACCGAGCGCGGGGCGCGCGCACTTTTTCACATTTCCGATCCGGATCCTGCATTAGAGATTTCGCGGGGACCGCCGCGCCAGGGCGGTTATAGATAGAGTGGCCTTGAGGACCGACCGTGGGAGGAAAAGAGAAGGGCACGTTTATCGCAATGTGTTAGAAACAGAGAGAGTAAAAGAGAAAGAGAGTGTGGTCTTGTATCCATGTGTTTCATTTGTGTGTTAGTGTATTTTGCCGCGCGATCAACGCAAGCAACGCTGCGCCGCAGACCTCGATCACGTGATGAGAGAGAGGTTCGACGTTGCGCCGCGGATACGGTAGCGATGAGTGTGAGTGAGACGGCGCATGGTACGGCGCGTGCGCGGGCCGTGCAGGCACGATCGTGCGAGCAGCGAGCGGTTATTCTTCCTTCGACCGTGCGAGTGTTCTCGATCTCTGTGGAGACGATTCGGTTGCGTTATACGGTATTACTTCTATATCTCGTTAACGATATCTCCCAACATTCTGTACTTTCGCGGTCATGTGCGTTTCATAAAGTAATAAACCGAGATTTGATAAGAGGACTTTTACATTGGTACCGCAAGTTAACGAGTGCAGTTATACTCGTGCTGATAACACGAAGGAAAGCCATCCGGCATTTTATTTCGGAAGGAAGGAAGGAAGGACGTCCATCGTCAATCCATGACGATTCATGAATTGTATGGCGTCATTGCTATTGCCGGGAAACCAAAGGTGCCCTTACGGTTGAGAGGCAGGCTATATTGCCTTTTCAGACGTTTCGTAACCGAGAGAGGGAAGGTCTGCAATTTTAAGGTAAATCCTCGATTTACATCGTTTCATTTGATATGCTCGCGAGTGGTGTTAAGCCTGGTACGACAGTTGCCAGCTTAACTTTCTAACATTCGTTACAGAGAACGCAAGATCTGCGCGTTTCAAGGAACTGCAATTCTGCAGGAGAGACCTTCCAGTTTTTTCTTTCTACAAAGCTGAGCTCAGTATAACTTCAATATTTCTTTTAACGGTTGCAACCGATATATTAAAATTCCAATTCTTGATTCATGGCCATTTCGAATATTTACGTATTGCTATAAATTTTGCTGTGTAAAGATCGATTCCGTTAGTCGATCATAATTCATTGTATAAAGCGTTTCTATATTCATTAGATTAACTGCAGAATATATTACGATGCATTTAGATACAGTCCACAGCGTACTAGAAATAAATTCCGATAAGAAAAAACTATTGTTCTCGACCATTCGATACGTTTCTCGATTCATACTTTCCGTGATTCAACGCCCGATTATAATAAGCTTTACTATGAATAATATTGTTTCTATCGTTGCATGGATTAATACGTTATATGATTTAATGCCGATTCTCAACAATGGTACGAATTACGTACCGCTCATGTTGTATTAATTGCTCTTGTCGTTTTAACCGCTCATGTTGTATTAATTGCTCTTGTCGTTTTAACCACTCATGTCGTATTAATTGCTCTTATCGTAATACATTGCGTTGCTCAAGGAGACGAAACGAATGATGACGTATTATTTCATGCTTCATTGCTTTCATATAATGTGTGATCTATGCCTGATTATTTATGTGTTATGATTTATCATGAATGATCCTTTTATAAGAATGTTTCTGTCGAAGGTGAACTTTGATAATGTTCACATTCTATTTAAATGAAGTATCATTCGATACGAATCTAAGTAAAACATTTCTTTCTGACAAACATTAAGAAAACAATCTGAATAATAGTACAGTGAGATAGACTACGAGTAAAGGGATTATTCAAAACTATTATGTTTCTTTGATTTATATCTTTATGTATTAACTGATATTTGATATTTATACTGCATTTATTTGTGTATTCGACCATTTATCAAACTGGATACAAGACTGAGAAATACACAGTCTCTCAAACTAATCGACTATTACATTGATGTGTCGTTTCTTCCCGAAACTTCGAGAATCCTGCCACGCGAACCTTAGATTTCTAACATTGGTCCTTCGAGCCGGATCTATAATTCCGGATTCTAGTTACGGATTTGTAATTTCTTATAACATTCAAGTCGAGTATATAGTTTCAAAATACGAAGATTGAAGTAGAAAGCGATTCTGATTTCTGAATATTGTATAACGTTCGTAAAAAGGGGAAGCGACGCATCAATTTTCGCGTAAGTTTACACATAAAGACAAGTGAAAAGCATTTCGCCTGAATAGTTGCGAACTTGAGAATAATAGATATTTGTAATTGATTCCAAGATGAATTCGATAATTGAGAGCATGAATCAACAACTTCGGTTGAGTCTCTTCTTGGCTGACGATTGCGATAATTTCATTAAAAAGGGGTCCTCTGGACTCACGAAACAGAGAATAGATAGTTACCTTTCATCTTTAGACGAGAGTTGGAAAAGGTTTAGACAAAATCATAATGCTATTGTGTTATCGACTTCTGAACTTATAAGCGAACAATGTGCATTGGTTCAAACTCACTCCTACTTTGCTGAGCAAATATTTTCTGAGACAAGGAAAAGTTATTTGGCGTCGGTTGAACAAATTAAGGCTCTTCTCGATACAGATGCGCAGACTTTATCGGAACATTCATCGGTTCAGTCGACAGCCATTGAAGTTCCTACAAACGAATCGAGACCTTCATCGGGTCAATCGGCAGCTGTTGAGACTCCCATGATTAATGATCATCAACATCCTTATGCGATACTCCCGAAAATTGACATTCCTAAATTCGATGGTCAACTTTCAAAATGGCTTGATTTTAGAGATTTATTCATTTCTCTCGTTTATGAAAACACTCGTTTACAACCAGTTCAGAAATTACAATACTTAAAAATTAGTTTAACCGGTACAGCCGCTCATTTAATTAAGAATACGACTCTCACTTCGGATAACTTTACCAAAGCTTGGGAAGCAGTGGAAGCTTTTTACGATAATCCTCGAATTCAAGTCGATACTGCTTTACAAGCCTTAATTGATTTAAAAGCTATGACAAAGGAGTCAGCTAGCGAATTAGAACGTTTGTACACTTCTATTATTCAACTCTATAGAACTTTCGAAACGTTGCAATGCCCCGTGGATAAGTGGGATAATTTTCTTGTTTTCATGACGAGACGAAAATTAGATTCAGAGTCTGTCAAGGCTTGGGAGAATAAATTAGGTTCATCAAAGATTCCCCCCTCATGGAAAGAATTTAATGAATTTCTAATCACACGTCTTTTCTCTCTTCAAGCTTATGAGAAGGCTCGTACAGGGGCAGTTGTATCGAAACATCAAAAACCTACCGCTAAAGCGCATTATCAGGGAAAGTCAGATGATAATTTCGCGTCAAAGAAATATTCCTGTCCGATCTGTAAAGGAAAGCATTACGTCACTACATGTCCTAAGTACGTGGATGAACCTACAGCTCAGAAATTAGCCCTCGTAAGCAAACACAAGTTGTGTTACAATTGCTTAGGCAATCATTTAATAGCGAAGTGTAAAGTAACTAAGCGTTGTAAAAAATGTGGAAGGAAGCATCACACTTCTATCCACAAAGGAAACGGTTTTTCCGACAACGTTAAGACTAATGTAGATACTTTTTCTGTTAATAAAGAAGCCAAGTCAGATTCACAACCGCAATCTAACCTTACCGGATCGGGACAGGAGAGGGCTAAAGTGTTACATTCCGCTATTGATAAGACATTAACTACCTCGTGCGTTTTGTTAGCAACCGCGCAAGTATTAATTGTTTCAGACAGAAGGGAAGTTAGAAGGGTTCGAGCATTGCTAGATCAGGGCTCGGAAATTTCGTTGATATCGGAGCGAGTTGTACAACAGCTTAGGCTACCTCGAACTCATTCATCATTGTCTTTGATTGGAATCGGAAAACAGAAATCTAACACAACAAAGGGCCTTACTTCTTTTAAGTTAAAGTCCCATTTTAATTCGAATTTTGAGTTAAACATGTCAGCGCATATTCTGCCGAAATTAACAACTTCTATTCCATCTGCTGAATTGTCTCAGTATTCATGGCCTCATTTGAAAGGTCTTCAGTTAGCAGATCCGAAATTCTTTTCACCAGGGACGATTGATTTGATAATAGGGGCAGACATTTACGGTTCGTTACTCGAAGATAGGATAGCAAAAGGAGCAATAGGATCTCCAGTGGCCCAAGCCACAAAGTTAGGTTGGATAATTTCAGGACCAACCAATTTCGAAAGTCGTTCAGTTAATAGACAGAGCTATCACGTGCGGAGTGATAGGGAACTACACGATGACGTTAATAAATTCTGGGAAGTGGAAGAGGTTCCTTCTTCAGAAACTCCAGTCCTCTCTAAACAAGAACAGGATTGCGAGGATTATTTTCTTGCCACATATAGGAGAGACGAATCAGGAAGATATATTGTCAGACTTCCTTTCAAGTTGTCTCCGGACAAGCTTGGTAATTCGAAGGATAAGGCATTACGATTAATTAGGAACTTGTCTAACCGTTTCAAAGCAAATTCGAATTACTTCCAAATTTATTCAGACTTTATGACTGAGTATCAGAGTTTAGGCCACATGCAGAGAGTTCCTTCTTCCCAAATTGAACCGTCGCAAGCGTATTATCTCCCTCACCACGGTGTTTTACGAGAACATAGCTTAACTACCAAGTTAAGAGTTGTCTTCAACGGGTCAAGCCCGACTACAACGGGCATATCACTCAATGAGTTGCTACATACCGGTGCTAAGTTGCAAATAGATTTATTCAACGTCCTTATCTGGTTTCGCCTCTTTCGTTATGTATTCACAGCAGACATTGAGAAGATGTTTAGGCAAGTCAAGATAGACCCTTTAGACTGGAACTTTCAGAGAATACTTTGGTTAGACTCGTTGATGCAGATTATTCCTTTTGCTCTTACCACGGTTACCTATGGTCTAGTGTGCTCACCTTTCTTGGCCTTACGTACATTGATTCAGTTGGCTAAGGATGAAGGACATCGTTTTCCCTTAGCCATTCCGATAATGGATAAGGGTCGATATGTAGATGAGTTTCACGGAGGAGCGGATACCATTCAGGAAGCTCAGGAAAAGGTTGATCAATTGGATCGGCTTTGCATGGCGGGCGGCTTTGTACTAAAGAAATGGATCGGCAATCACCCTGATGTTTTAGCAAATATTCCATTAGATAGGAAGATTACTTCGCACTTCGTTTCGTTTGACGATAATGAAACTGTTCATGTTCTCGGATTAACGTGGAATGCCGCTTCCGATACTTTTCAATTCACTTTAGAGCTTCCTACCTTGCAAAAGGTCACTAAACGGACTATTCTTTCGACGATCGCTAAGTTTTTTGACCCTCTTGGCTTTTTATCGCCCATTACGATTGTCGGTAAGTTATTAATTCAGGAATTGTGGTCTATCAAACTAGGGTGGGACGACCCATTGCCAGATAATCTGTATAAGAAATGGTTAGCCTTTGTTGAACAGTTGCGAGACATGCCTAGGTTCGAATTTCCGAGGTGGATCGGATTTAGGGCTGACTCTCGAATCGAGATTCACGGATTTAGTGACGCTTCGCAAAAGGCTATGGCTGCAGTTGTTTTTGTTAGAGTGACTTTCGCTAACGGTGAAGTCAAGGTGTGTTTTATCGCCTCAAAAACGAAAGTGGCCCCATTAAAGAGACTTACAATTCCTAGACTAGAATTGCTAGCTGCTGTTCTATTAGTTAAGCTCGTCGTACATATACTTAAAGTCATTGGCATAGACAATCTTCCCGTTCTTTTGAGAATTGATTCTGAAATTGCGATCACCTGGATCACCGGACATCCATCTAGATGGAAAGATTTCGTGCAAAATAGAGTTATTTTTATACAGAAAATGCTACCTCAAGCTGTTTGGAAGTTTATATCGGGTAAAGACAATCCGGCCGATCTAGCAACAAGAGGCTTGACACCTCAACAGTTGCTAGATTCACAACCATGGTGGACGGGACCTACTTGGCTCTCACACCACCCTTCCACTTGGCCTGACGATCATTATTCTCTTTCTGCTACGGATAATTTAGAAGAGAGACCAGTTCAGGTAGCTACTACTTTGGAGTCTAAATCATCAAAAATTTGGGATTTGCTTGGAAAATATTCTACTCTAACTAAACTTTTGAGGATAACTGCTCTTTGTAAAAGGGTCGTACGTTGTTTTCGTAAAATAAAGGAGTCCGGCTTTGATTTGCCTCTGACTGTATCAGAAATAAATGATGCTAAATTGTTCTGGATTAAAACAGTTCAACAAGTATACTTTTCGTCGGAACTCAAGGATTTGTCGGAGGGTAGAGATCTACCCAAATCTAATGCTCTATTGAAACTCACCCCGCGTCTTGATTCAGACGGACTATTACGCGTGGGCGGTCGTTTGGAAAGATCTCTACTATCCGATCATGCCAAACATCCATATATTTTGCCGAAAGATTCAGTTCTGTCCTCGCTGATTATTGCTGACGCTCATAATCGAACTCTGCACGGAGGTGTTCAAGATACTCTAGCATTTATTCGTAACAATTACTGGATATTAGGTGGTCGATTCGTCGTTCGATCTTTCATACTAAAATGTGTTGTTTGCGCTAGGTTTCGACAGCAACGAGCCCAACAGTTAATGGGTCAGTTGCCAGCGGAACGGGTGACGCCGTCGCGCACTTTCGAACACACAGGTGTGGATTATGCAGGTCCTTTCACAATTAAGACTTGGAGAGGCAAGAATGCGAAAACTTACAAAGCATATGTTGCTATTTTCGTTTGTTTTGCTACTTCAGCGACACACTTAGAGCTAGTTACCGATTATACTACAGAAGCTTTTATAGCAGCGTTTAAACGTTTTACTTCTCGTAGAGGAATTTGCTCCACGCTTTCCAGTGACTGCGGTACAAATTTCAAAGGTGCCGATGTTGAGCTACGTAAGCTTTTTTCTGCCAGTTTCAAAGAAAATGGAGAATTAGCAAAACTTCTTGCTAAGGACGGAACGCAATGGGTTTTTAATCCGCCTGCTGCTCCGCATTTCGGAGGCAAATGGGAAGCTGGAGTCAAATCCTTTAAGTCACACTTGAAAAAGGTTGTTGGGGACCAGTTACTTACATATGAAGAAATGAATACTTTGTTACATCAGATAGAAGCTGTATTGAATTCTAGACCGATTAGTCCTCAATCTGATGATCCTCAAGATGTCTCTGCTCTAACACCCGGTCATTTTCTCGTGGGTCAACCTCTGACCACTATACCTGAACCTTCGTTAGAAGAAGTGAAAATTTCTCATTTATCTCGTTGGCAAATGATCCGGAAAATGTTAGAGGACTTTTGGAAACAATGGTCACGTGGTTGCCTGCAAAGGTATCTTGCTGTTTACAAATGGAACAAACCTGTTCCGTCGTTGAAAGAAGGTTCTCTGGTTCTGGTCGTAGACGAACGATACCCTCCATCGAAATGGCCTCTAGGTCGCGTTATTAAAACACATCCTGGTAAGGACGGTCATGTTAGGGTAGTCACTGTACGTACGCAATTGTCAACCTATCAGAGACCTATTACCAAAATTTGTCCTCTTCCTATTCAGACTGAAACTTTGTGATTTGTTCGTTAACGATGTTAACGAAGGCGGGCGGTAAATGTTAGAAACAGAGAGAGTAAAAGAGAAAGAGAGTGTGGTCTTGTATCCATGTGTTTCATTTGTGTGTTAGTGTATTTTGCCGCGCGATCAACGCAAGCAACGCTGCGCCGCAGACCTCGATCACGTGATAAGAGAGAGGTTCGACGTTGCGCCGCGGATACGGTAGCGATGAGTGTGAGTGAGACGGCGCATGGTACGGCGCGTGCGCGGGCCGTGCAGGCACGATCGTGCGAGCAGCGAGCGGTTATTCTTCCTTCGACCGTGCGAGTGTTCTCGATCTCTGTGGAGACGATTCGGTTGCGTTATACGGTATTACTTCTATATCTCGTTAACGATATCTCCCAACATTCTGTACTTTCGCGGTCATGTGCGTTTCATAAAGTAATAAACCGAGATTTGATAAGAGGACTTTTACATTGGTACCGCAAGTTAACGAGTGCAGTTATACTCGTGCTGATAACACGAAGGAAAGCCATCCGGCATTTTATTTCGGAAGGAAGGAAGGAAGGACGTCCATCGTCAATCCATGACGATTCATGAATTGTATGGCGTCATTGCTATTGCCGGGAAACCAAAGGTGCCCTTACGGTTGAGAGGCAGGCTATATTGCCTTTTCAGACGTTTCGTAACCGAGAGAGGGAAGGTCTGCAATTTTAAGGTAAATCCTCGATTTACATCGTTTCATTTGATATGCTCGCGAGTGGTGTTAAGCCTGGTACGACAGTTGCCAGCTTAACTTTCTAACATTCGTTACAGAGAACGCAAGATCTGCGCGTTTCAAGGAACTGCAATTCTGCAGGAGAGACCTTCCAGTTTTTTCGTTCTACAAAGCTGAGCTCAGTATAACTTCAATATTTCTTTTAACGGTTGCAACCGATATATTAAAATTCCAATTCTTGATTCATGGCCATTTCGAATATTTACGTATTGCTATAAATTTTGCTGTGTAAGATCGATTCCGTTAGTCGATCATAATTCATTGTATAAAGCGTTTCTATATTCATTAGATTAACTGCAGAATATATTACGATGCATTTAGATACAGTCCACAGCGTACTAGAAATAAATTCCGATAAGAAAAAACTATTGTTCTCGACCATTCGATACGTTTCTCGATTCATACTTTCCGTGATTCAACGCCCGATTATAATAAGCTTTACTATGAATAATATTGTTTCTATCGTTGCATGGATTAATACGTTATATGATTTAATGCCGATTCTCAACAATGGTACGAATTACGTACCGCTCATGTTGTATTAATTGCTCTTGTCGTTTTAACCGCTCATGTTGTATTAATTGCTCTTGTCGTTTTAACCACTCATGTCGTATTAATTGCTCTTATCGTAATACATTGCGTTGCTCAAGGAGACGAAACGAATGATGACGTATTATTTCATGCTTCATTGCTTTCATATAATGTGTGATCTATGCCTGATTATTTATGTGTTATGATTTATCATGAATGATCCTTTTATAAGAATGTTTCTGTCGAAGGTGAACTTTGATAATGTTCACATTCTATTTAAATGAAGTATCATTCGATACGAATCTAAGTAAAACATTTCTTTCTGACAAACATTAAGAAAACAATCTGAATAATAGTACAGTGAGATAGACTACGAGTAAAGGGATTATTCAAAACTATTATGTTTCTTTGATTTATATCTTTATGTATTAACTGATATTTGATATTATACTGCATTTATTTGTGTATTCGACCATTTATCAAACTGGATACAAGACTGAGAAATACACAGTCTCTCAAACTAATCGACTATTACATTGATGTGTCGTTTCTTCCCGAAGCTTCGAGAATCCTTCCATACGAACCTTAGATTTCTAACACAATGCGAAAAGAATTTGTTAGAGAGAGAAAATAGAAAGTGGGATATACGATAGGGAAGATGTAATTGGATAGGGACAATTAAAACTAAATAAACTCGTAGGTATAATGACGGGGACGCATATGACGAGTAGGATCAAAAGAAAATTGATTACGCGCGTGCTAAATAAGAAGAGAAATGGCGAGAGAGAGTTGCATTGTCTTAGGGAAATAGTCTCGCGAGCGCGTGTTGGGAAATGAAGAATTTTCCATGTGGAGTCGCAGACGAGGTCGTGGGAGTAACAGTAGAACGGCACCGAGCGCGCTAACAAGAGTGACGTTTATCACGCGTCTACTCGCGCGAGTGCCTCCGAGCCAATTCATCGCTTAGCTATGAAGTCCAAGTTTCTACGCGACGGCGAGACAAACTCCGACATAAGGAACAACTTTCCTCGCTGCGGCCTACGCGAATCTTGCCCACCGCTTACTTCGCTTTGTGCTGACTCGTTGCTTTCTCTATCGCGAAATTCGTAGCTAACGGAAGCACAAAAGCACAAAGAAACGCTCGTGTGTATGCATATAATTCGGAAAATAAAGGATGAATGTACTTACGAACGCTACAACGTGTAGATGTATGAATGCATGATGCGCCTAACACAACCGAGAAACTCGCGTTCTCACGACAAGAAGCATTCTCGACTTCATCTAATTAAAGTTGCGACTGGACGTGATGTCCCATGGAAGTGATAAAAGTTTAGCTTTTTCAGTTATTAAATAAATAATTATTTTATACAGAGGTATGAACACAAATATATATTTAGATACATGAATCTATTATAATATGCGCTATAAGATCTGTGTGACAGCATATAATTTGAAGTGAATTTATATGTATGTATGTATTTCTATGTATGTTAGAATTGACTTGAAATTTACGAACTTTTCGATATAGTGATGCGTAGATGAAATAAATATCCGGTAGATATCGATTTTATATGTTGCTGAGACGAAAATGTAAAATATTTATCGTTTTAACAGAATTAAATGGCAAGCAACGTATCATAAGGCGCCATCCATCAACATGCTTATCTTTATGACATCTAGTGTACATGGCTGTGCACATACAAAGTGAAGAAATTCGAGATATCGAATCGCAAGGAAGACGTAACACATACATCAGGGAAAAAAAACTCTTCTTGTGATATTTCGTTCCGAGTCGTAACCAGCAGACGCGTTATCCGTAAAGCCGTAAAATCGAATGACTCGTCATTTTCTACTCTCTGCCCCTCGCATGCCACGAAAGGTTTAGGCCTCTCACGAAGGCGTTCTGCCAACCCCCTAGAATCCGGCGACATGTACGGTTTCCCGTACCCGTGAGGGGTCGCGGGCCGATTTTTCATATTACCCCTCGTAACATGGATAACACGAAGCTCCCCCCGTTCCGTTATTACCGCAGAGACAATGAAATTTCGTGCACGGATAGACGATAAACCAACGAAACAAAACATTCGCTTGTACCCCTCACATTCTAGCACACGTAATGATATTAGAATACGACATATAATTTTTCCAGGAGCTTTATTAAATCTTAGTGAATATTATTATCGGATATTGTGTGAATAATTCTTCAACTTAAATATTTTTGATAGACGATCGCACACAGGATGGATTTAGGAAGGGTCGCGAAAAGATACAAATGCGAAATCTCGGAATCTAAATATCTATTTTCAGATTAAAAGAAATCGTAGCGGTCTTTCACAAAGATCTGTTTACAAGTTTTCAGATGTTATGTGACTCACGCTCTTTCTATGCAACGCTATAACGATGCTTTTGACCTCGTGCACGCGTTCCCGCGTTTATTACGTAAGGAATTACCGCGGGAGAGAGCACGAGCTCCGAGCGTCTTGTTTCATTCGCCGCGAAAATGAGGCAGGAACTGACGGAAGACAAAGACGTGAACGGATCGAGCCGGGCTGGCTACGAGTCGCTTTAATTGCTCTTAATTTGCCCCGTAGATTCTATGAGATTTATTCTGGTACCGGCGCTATCTAAAAATAACGCGTGAGGCGACGGGCACGCAATCGTTTCATTAAAAGTGCATTAATTGGCTGGTGGCGGCGACGGCGGTCGACCCTTGATGCAATCCAAGGCGAACTTACGGCGGTTACTCAACTGCGCCGAAGATGAGAACTGCATAACGCGACGGTCTCAAAAGTTAGAGTTGCAAACTTTGAACTGGTTTTTGCCGAAGCCATATTTTAAGCGGCTGTCTCGTTCCTGACGAGATTACAACTATTTTCTTGATTAATATACGGTCACGGTAGAACTGTTGTGTAACATAGTTATATTATGTATTCCAGATAGCTTTTTTGCTGCGTGATTTTTCTTCTCTTTCTTTAAATATGTATATGATAATGGCATGCATAAGGCATTAATTAATGACTTGGAAAATTTTCTATCGGCAGCGAAGCGTACATAACATTTGCATGGTATGTCATTTCAAGAATACCTTGAGAAATTACATAAGAAATTACATTGATATCTACTTTATGATAGTCATACGCATGTTATTTGAATGAGCTCGAGACAGCTTTTAGTTGAAATACATAGTTACATATTGCGAATACGTTTATCTTCTATATGCACGTATTTAATAATAATTTGTTTTTCTTCTCTAAATAAAAATGATTTATTTGTTAGATTGAAGCCATCTGGTCTTGAAATTTTCATATTAAACGATTAAATGTCAAATTAACATTCATCCTAAAAAAAGGATTTTAGCTTCAATTAGAGCATCTCCGAAATATAACTGTAGGATAAGAAAGCTTTGTGTAAGTTTCGTTGCATGAAATGAACGATACGGACAATTACGCGCTTCTTGTGATGTTTAATAGGGAGGAAGATACGCCGTACTTCAATGGGAGACGAATAGAGACTCAGGGCGGCGGTTACCGTTTCTTTAACTCGGTACTTCCTCCCGGAGGGTCGAATTCTAAAACACAGCCGCGAATTCCCGCGTTCGCGCTTATTGTCGGTTGTTTAAGGCCTGCATTCCCAGAGCGTGAGTCTCGCTCTCTTTTTCTCTGTTCGTTGTTGCTATCCCCCACCGACTCCCCCGTACGGTACACGCATTATCTTACGTAATCGTGTGACGTCCCGTCGCCGCCGTCACCACACCAACTCTCTCGCCCAGACATGAATGAGTGACTCACGCCGCACCTCGATACGTCCACGCACACGACGCACGTGTGTACGCGTGATCGTTTTTCGAGTACCGTTCTCGCTCGTCGGCGGTGTCGGAGACGACGTACACGCCTGCTCTCTCGACGACGATGGTATTCTCATACACCGCGACAGGTAGAAAATTACGGTATTTCGAATTATGCAAACAAACTTAATATTGAATAATTACTCAGAGGGAGAGAGAGGTAGCCTTTTCAGAGATACGCAGAATACAAGGGATGCAGAATAACCTTGCCGATTATTAATCGTAGTCGAGGCAGCGAGATAACAAAACGGAAATTGCTCGAAGAAATCGATAAACCGATCGATAATCGGCATGTATGCGCGAGGAGGTGGAGTGAATATTTTTCCAGACGGGGAAAGAAGTGGCGATAAGAAAAAAATGATAATTCAGATTTCAGGCGTACCGTAATTTACGAGGGGAATTACATAGTGCGCCATGACGAAATTACAGTACACAAATACCGCAATTATAGTAGGCTCCGCGTAGTACACGCGTTCATTGGGACTCTCGTATAGTCGCCGTCGCTGGCGCCGTGGCGATATTGCACCACGCGGAAAATTTCGAGACACTTGATTGCGCGAGACTTACACGACGGACATATTCCCTCGATGAAATATCTTTGATATCCCCGTTTCCGCGATCTCTCGCCGCGTACACGCTTGACGATAACACGTATTTCGTAAATTGCACGTATTGGCGGAAGAATCGCGCGTGCCTCCGTAAACACGCGAGATATATATGTCCTTTGACAAACATTTGCGATAAAGCATCTCTCTTGACCCCGGTCGCAAATCCCACGTGTAGGATGCCTCGTGCGATCCGACTTGGAAATTTCGCACGACTGTAACAGCAGGAAATTCGAAACTCGCCGAAATTATGACGGTGCGTCGCCGTTTGGTGACTAACACGGTTCCTAATACACCCGTAAAGATACATAGAATTATTTATCGATGTCGATTAACGGAGAGGTATCTCTCTGCCGTTCTATTTATCGTATCTGTGCGCTCAGATTAATGGCACAACTAGTTTGTAGCTCGAACGCTGCGTATATTTAAATAAACTGCGAATTATAACGCACACGCCGACATGTACGCGAGCTATTTATAATCCGCGGAGTCAAAGGCGGACGTGATTTTTCAGAAATTCATTCTCGAAACGATACGCTAATAAATTACGGGCCGGGCGAACGATCGTCCCATGTACTGTCGTTATTAATGCGATTTTTTACAACGCGCTCTCCACGCTGCTCCGATCTAAACACGAGAAGTCGTTTTGAAATCCAGTTTCACGGGCTTGATGTATCATCGAAAACATCTGACGATAATTGCTATCTGAGAACGTTTTGCGCGTCGCCCGTTAATCGTCTCATTAATCTCGAAACCTGTTTACAAAACACAAACTTTGTTGACGATAATATATAAGATCGACTAAGTATATCGAGTTTTACACCGTGTCGCAATGTTAACGGCGAATAGATGATTTCATCGATTAATGATTCGCTCCTTCATTCTCGCATACTTATTCCGCGCCGGCACGGATTTCTCAAATCATAAATAGAACGACAAAAATAGCGCGATGTAAACAAGCCTTCAGCCGCGGACTTTGGATTCCGTGCGCGGGAAGCTTTCCGCACGACGATGTTGCGCCGCTTAACGAGCACTTAATGTCGCGAATTGAAATGGATATATACGGCGCGCGTATAACGCCATAAGCAGCCAAGTGTCTTGAGCCAAGGGGTCTATCGGGCGATGGGACAAAAATCGTCGGACAGCGGGGTATAGTTGGTACGTTCCCATTGCATAGCGGATAGAGTCATTGTGGGCTATTTATGGTCTCGGCACCAATGCATTTAGAAAGTGGCTTATCTGCAACGATGGGGGCATGACTCAACCGTTCGTGTAAACGGAATTAATACCTCCACGCGGTCCGAGCGCAACTTGGTGACGAAAGGAAGGAGCCCCATGCTTTATTACGGAAATCTTGATGTTGCATCAGTCGACGGTAAGGGGGTGAGAAACATTAGTGTCGGATGATCGCATAAAATAACGAGAGACAACGAACACCGAGCGATCGATCGTAACTTTCTTTTTACTGCTAAATAAAATTAGCATGAGTATCATTTTCTGATAAATGTTTATTATGTACATATATTTAAATGTTATGAATATATATAAAATAAATATTGTAGAAAAACGATACTCGTATATGTGTAGTATATATTAATTAAAAAATGACGGGAAAAGATATCAAACTTTATATTTTGAAAATTATAATAATGAAAAGTTATCTCTTTTTGTCTTCATTAGATATATTAGGAAAGCTCGAAATAAGCATCTGCAATAGTGTTAGCGAAATATATATTCTTTCAGCTTGCGAGCCACGTTACCGCGATTTATCGAACGAGTTGTCAGTGCTCATTAAACGGCGCGATACGTGTGTTTATTAGGAGAACTAATCGGATTCCCAGGTATATATGGGTGTTCAGCATAAGAGTGATAACCGTTGCGTTCGCGCGACGTTACAGCGCGCATTTGTGAAAATTATGTATCATGAATTCATTATCGCCAGCACTATGCTAATTTCGGAGCGGGAAGCCACTCGTCTCGGATACGGCCGCCGGTGATAGGTGTTAAGCGAAATCGCGAGAGCGTCCGTGACTTCGTTCGGGCTATCAACTCGCTCCGCGATAACATGACTGGTTCGGCTCGTGAAATTGAACGAGACGGATAGGAGTGCGTTTCTCGTGTCTAAACGATGGTAATTCGTTTCACGACTAATGCATTAAGACATTTAACGCAGATTTCGAATGCATAAGAGATCACATCGTTTATTTATAGAAAATATTAATGTTGATTACATTAAGTCTCTAACTTTTTAAATAATTCCGATTATAAAAATTTGCTGTCATTGTAAAATATATTGCAGAGATTATTATTTTATCCGTGCTTTGATTCTCATCTTCTTGACATAATCAAGCGAAGAGATGACATTCATGCATATTCATTTATATACTCACAACCTATCGAAAAATCGTTTGATTCAACCGAGACGGAATTAAAGTTGAGAGATGCGCCGTGCAAAGCAGGAAATGTGTGAGAGGAAAGATGTTCGCTTAATGACACTTTCTGAAAGACAGCTCGAGAGAAGCCGACGGCGAAATCTCAAGGAGAGAACGCTCCTAAAATATTAGTATAAGCGCGATAAAAATATTGTCCTCTCGCATGCCCCGTACGTCAACGTCGCGCAACAAAAGGGATTACATCGGATATTATTTTTTTAAGCACCACTCCGCGCTCCTCGCTCGCGAGGATCCACGCGCGCGATCGCTCGCTCGTGCGCTTTATTTTTTTTTCTTCTCTTTCTCACGAGTTCGTACAAGAAAATTTACTCCCGCAGACAGACCGGGGGCGGCTTCTTTTCCCGTTCGGCGATCATCTTTCAATTGTCAGTGTCTGTCGCCGTGAAAGCGCGCGGGCGTTATTTTTACGTGAACGTCCAACACCGACGTGTGTCCGCACCTGTGTGGACATTACATTAATACTTGTCCTACCGTGAGTTTGCGGGTGGTCCGAGACTTAATTTCGGACGCTGTTCACATGGGCTCATCGTCGAGACCAACTCGGAGTGCCGTTACTGAGTAACATCGAAAACGCTCAGCGGGAATAAACGCGATAGAGGGATTCTCGAGACACACTCCTGGCGGTCCGAAATGTCTGAGAATAAACTAGGTTCATTCTCATTTAGGCCCAACCAAGAGAATCCCCTCGCGATGCGAAACTTAAGAATTAACCTGTCATCTGGCATAAACAAACCCGAACGTGTACGTCACGAGCTCTGATCAATTGCCTGACAGGATGAAATAAATGTCTATTCATTAAACATTCTCAAAGTCTAAGGCAACTATAAGACAATGACTCAGTGAACATTTACTTGAACACATCTAGAAAATTTACATAGAGAATGACAAAATTATTTGACTTATTTTAATTTTCTGAACTAGACACATATTCCTAAGTGATAATGCCGCGTAATTTCATCAAAGCATTTCGTTATAGTTAACAAATACTAGTAAATATAATACTGGTAAATTCTTTTTTCAGTGTAGCTCCAGCTTCTCACATATAGGATTGCATCATTATAATTAATCTTTTTAATGTTTGATTTATTTCTTTGTTATTTTAAACGTATATATATTATGCTTTGTTATATTATTAAAGATTTATTATTAGTTTTTTTTAATTCTACCGAAAATGATGTAATATATGTATAACACGTTCATGTTGCACTAACTAAAATTAATGATTGCTATAATTAATATCTAACATAGTTTTGAGCCAGAATTAGTGGCATGAAATCAAGTTTCACGTATGAGTAATCGTTCTCACTTCTCAGTTGAGTGAAGTCTCGGTAATTCTCTAATTGAAATGTGACTATTGAACTGTCCGTGTGTCTCTCAAGATATGACATTCCGTTCTCGACCGATATGCTCCTCAGACGAGATTCGAGTTAACGATATTGCGAATATGGGCCTAAGTAATGGATGCAACCTTCGATTCCAACGATGTTTACAACCGAGGTTTCACTGAACTAGTTTCTCGCGGCGAGTGTGGTGCAAGGATATGGCACACATACCGGAGCGCACGGAAAGGTGTATCGCTTCCAAGTCACGCTGTGCATCTACGTAAATTAAAGGGGTTGCGAAAACAACGGTTTAACATAGATAACTACCAGCCAATTTGCCTTAAATCGAGGTCGAAGCGAAATTACCGCGAAGAAAAATAAGCGCTCTCGTTTTATCTCGTCAGTTTGACGATTCGATTTCCTTGAATTAGTACGTAACAGTTTGCGCATTTAGCAATAGAAATGCACCCGTGATAAAAGTAGAAATATATCGTATTTGGATATTGTTTAGTCGTTAAGTTTGACACTCATTACTCGACATTATTTTCCATTTGCCGTCATTCTCCATTCTCGGCAAAAGTCGCTGACATTTACGCCGTCAGAAGAAGCAATTGACGTACGAATTATAAATTAATTATGCTCAATATCCTAGTAAATGAAAAGTTGTCGCGATCCGATCTATATGAGATGCCTCTCTTTCTCTCTCCCTTTCTCTTTTTCTTTCACCATCATCGTTGCGCTGTGTTGCTCGCGCGCGCACATACACCAATAATACAACTGCTAATTCAGTGCCACCTGGCCTGAATAATACCTCTAAAAATAACGTGAACCCGCCTTTAAAAAGCGTCTCGGAAGCCCGACCGACCGACCGGCCTCGCCGCCGATTCCGAGCGCATGCCGATGATGTCAGAGATTTTGCGTCGCGCTTTTCGTGTCTTATGCGCCCGCCGCCCTAGTATTTTTAGAAAGAAAGAAAGAGAGAGAGAGAGAGAGAACATCGTGTTAACCGCAGGAGGAAGGAGCCTCGAAATCACGTGCGCGTTTCCCAGAAAGATCACGTGAAGCGCGTTTGCTGTACTTCAGTACTTCTTCGTCTTCGCGTATGCTTTCCTCGCGAAAAGCTGTCTCCCCGTGACCATTGCGATTCGTCGCGTGACGACGACTTCCGACGCCATCCGACCAGGCAAAGACCGGGAAATAGCAGTGATCTCTCGTGGAAATTGAAAATTGATTATTGCGCCGAGTAGATGCCATTACGGTAATGAGTTTCCCTTATGCGATGCCCCGGTGTGTGTCCTCCCTCCCTGTCGGGGAGGAGAGACAGAGAGAGGGGCCGCCCACCGGTGCACCGGCGAGCAACGAAATTTCCGTCGACCGCTACTTTGCCCGTACACCGGTGCGATAATAATAGACCCGAGTACCGAAATAATTATACATAGGCCTTTCTATGTGTGACGGCCTAGTGGACGAGGGTCAGGATTAAGTTCTGCCACACGGCGAGACGACCTAAGCCGAGAAGGAGGTCGCGCGAATAAAAACGCCGGGCGTCTAAAGAAGGGAGAAGTAATTTTCCGAGGTTATAACTGCGGGGAAAACTCTTTGGAATTCTTTCCGTTCTCCCTTTCCCTCTCCCTTTCCGCTCTCTCTCTCTCTTTCTCTCTCCGCAGGATAGAAGCTCGTTTCAGACGTTTTTTACGCGGGTCTGGGGTAAAGTGATTTTGTTACTCGCGTGCTTCGCGCGATGCATAAAATTTAAGCCAGCAGTTTCGCGCGACTCATACCTAGAAAATTGTCGAATCAGACACGAGAGCGTTAGCGTCGCAATTAATCAGCGCGATAACGGCCGATTAAAAATGGGAATTATCCATGCGTCGTTGTAATTTTGCAATCATTGATCGGGCCCGGGTGTCCATTAGCTATAGTCATCCCCGCATTACCGTCGCAATACGGGAAAGCGACTCGGCCGCGACCCGATGGGTTCCTGGCGGTTGATTAATCGATTAATAAAACGTGCTTTCGAGACCGGCCTTGGGATACCTAACGACGACGCTTCGCTGGCCTACAACGGGCCGCTAATAGACTAATAACCTTCGTCGCGAGTGAAGCGTTATCTAAATACGTTTAGCGGTTATTACGCCGTTTGCTCGCGCTGGAAAAGTAGAGCGATCGATCGTCCACTTGATCTAGTTTCTTGGGCAGAGTTGCAGGCGATGAGCGCCGGGGCAATCGAATACTTTCAGATAATTGTCACGATGTTTTATTTGCGAGTCTTGTAATCTTATAGTCTGGCTTCTAATAAGCTTCTTGACCTGTAATCACCTGAGATGAAACCTGACTTTAGCGCGCAGGTACTTGGTAAAAAAGAAATACGTAAAGTTTAATTTCAGCTTATTAGTTTTGTAAAATAATTGTTATGTCTTCATGGTGTTATGTATGGCTCTTTTTTATTCATTAAGCAACCATACACAAAATAATTTATATTATTATATTATTCTATTTTATTTGTCGGAAGGAACTTATTTCATCATTACCCAAGTACCGGATAAGATTTAATAGATAATATAATATGATATTATCTATTATAAGATAATATAATATGAGACGATATATTTACACTAGCTTATATAGTTAGGCCATCTAATTATTTGTACTCCTTAATTTTAATAGACTCTCTTAGATGAAATATGTGATATAGGACTTATTTATAATAATAATTTGTTAGCCATATTGGCAATACCGGTAGTAATTCAGAGAATGTCTTTATATTATTATTAGAAATATACTAGAAATTATCTTCTGATGTTCGGATAATGCGAAATTAGTGTGCACTCTTCTCGTTTGTTTTTATTTCGCGTCTATATAAGGCTAAAAGCGATTAGTGCAGTCGAGTGTCAGTGATCTGGCGGCATCGTCTCGTATCCCGCGGACGACAATCGCAGCCAGACACTGGCTGGAAATCGATTCGGTCTGGCCAGATCCATTGTGCGTAGCGCGACGTAGCACACCGGTCCTGGGCTCGTTCCCCCTAACGCACGCCGCCCGGGCTCGTTCGAGTAAGTTACGAGGGCAAGGATCGGCCCGGTCGTCGTCTTATTCCACCACCCTGTTCCCCGGGGTGCGAGAGCACGCGACTACCAGACGGCAGGTGTTCGAGATTGTTGCACCCGGCAGATGTTGCCCCGTCGCGTTCCAACCTCCTTTCCCGCGCGCGCTCCACACACTTTCTTTTCTTCTTGTACGTTCGCGTCGCGACGTGCCCTTACGCCTCGTTCCCTTTTACCGGTCCCTCTCTCTCGACGCGCCCGTCCCTTTTCGTGACCGAGCCACCGCGAGTCAGATGAAGAAATAAATTCATTGTGCCTGCGATATGTTGCCTCAGCATCCCGCCAGGTCATCCTTTCGAAGAGCCCTCCATCTGCCTCTAGTTTGTAATCCCTGTTTCATTCAAATCATATTAATTTTATTTTTTATGAATATCTCGATATTTTTAATTCTATTTTTAACATTATGTATATGTTCTGAGTCTCAATATTAAAATTGATATGCACGAATGGATGCAGTACCTAGTTACATTATTATTTAGTAAAATTAAAATTTTTTTTAAGAAATTTGACTTAAAATTTTATAATCTACAGATTTATACTCTTTGTTGTTGAACTTCTTTCAAAACATGCGACTTTGCATTTACTTCATTAACGAGTATGAAAATTTAGTATTATATTTCGTGTATACTATATCTACATATAAAATTAGACGTTTTTGCATGTGTTATTGTAATTATAATTTTATCCGTATAATACTTTTGGATTTTCGACATCTATGCGTCGCATATCTTTTTCCCAAAGTATCCATTGGGAATATACGTTACAGAACATTTAGCAAATTACATTCCTCCTCCTTTCTCTCTCTCTCTCTCTCTCTCTCTCTCTCTCTCTCTCTTCTTTTTCACTAGAGTTGCTCCTCGAACCGATCCAGACACCCGTAACGACTTAATTTAGTTACCTAACATTTTATCAGCGAGGAAAGACTCGTCGACTTTCATGAAAGTGAAAGGCATTTCCGCGCGATATCGTTTCTGTGTACGTCCGGATAAAGCGCGTGGATTTCTACTACGACGTATTACCGTATCGACCACCGTGTCGTCGCCCCCAGAGCTAATGATACGATCGATCGAATCGAGAGCACGAGCCAACGACGACGACAACGACGACGCACGATGCGGCCGATGGCCTCAAGGGAGCCTTGACGTATCTCGAATTCATGCTCGATGATTCAGGAAGAATCAAGCATAGAGCCCTAAACCCCCTTCTGCCCCCTTCGTTCCGGACGATCTATAGCCCCGCGCGGTGATCCCTCTTCTTTGATAGATACACGAATCCACCTCGTTAGTTTTCTTTCAGCGAAGTGGCCCGGAGATCCCCGGAACCCCGGCTGGAAGTTTTCTAAGCGATTCAACTCCGCGCTATTTGTCCAAGCTCCTATCTTTTTTCTCTTTTCTTTACCTGGAGGAAAGCCGAAATGCACAAGGCAGAGGGAACAAAGGGGAAGAGGCTCCACTCGCGGCCGAGACGCACCGCGAAGGAGAAAGGGAGGAGATAAATGCCGACTGTTATTCGAGAAACCTCATGCGCTCTCGCACCTGCCTGGCACGTGGCCGGCGCTTGTGTGTGCGAGAGCCTCGCAGTCTCCTCTTGCTCCCTTTGTCGAAATGGCCGAGGATGTTCCGGCCGCTCGGCTCGTTGGATTTCACGAATCCTCTTCTCCGGCTATGAAGAAGTCTCTCCCCTCGCCTCCTTTCGACTCCCCTCGGCTTACTAAGCCCGCGCATCCGAATCCGAACTGCTTTTTACACACGACGCGCGTCTCTCGTCTCCAGGCAGAGATTTTAATGATTTCTCATTAGGCCTTTCACTTCGGTACAAGATCAAATTAAGCGCTGACTTTTTTTTCGCGATCGCCAGACCGATTGAACAATGACGGTACGAGTCATCGTCTGCAAAATTTATATCGAGATATCATCATCGTCTCGCGTCCTCGACGGCGAGACGCCTCCAGCCTCCTCGCCGGAGCGTTGTTTTCTACGTGCGTGACCGCTGCGATTCGTATTGTCCCAGACACGACGACGAGCAAACTCTCGATCGATCCTCCTTCCTCCGATCACGCTCTATTAATCTAGACGAGCGACGGCCTTTCTCGCGAGCGAGATTGGAAAGTGGTTCCGCGATCTCGAAATATCTCCTAGCCGGCCGAGTGAATCGCGAACGGATTGGAGAACGCGACAGCGGTGAAGATGGCACCGTATTAATCCTAGGACGTATAAGTATTTCGCAAGTATTGTGGAATCGATTCTCGATGTATCGGTTCTCGATTGGGTTGATAAGTGCTCTTCAAAATTAAATGTTTTCTCTGCAAACGAAAGTGGTTCTTAAGATTGTAGACTGATCTTTAAATTCTGATTTTTTTATATTTTCTGAAAAAAAAATTTCCTTTTTCCTGCTTCATAATATATACTTACGGTGCATATTTATTCTTTATATAATCACAAAAAGAATTTATAGGTATTTGAAATAGAGATCGTCCTTTTTGTTTTTTGGGCCTATAAATACGGGTTATAAGTCAATGGCTTCATTCTTACAATTGCAGCGACCGATGCATTTCGAAGAGATAGAGAGAGGCGAAAGGACGCAGAAATAACAAATATATAAGCCAGAGAGGTGGGCATTTTGACCGGTGAAAGTCTAAATAATACCTAGGTTTCAGGCTAGACAGCGGAGAGACTGCGTCGTACACCCGGTGAATCTCGACCGAGGGGGGGCAGGCAAAGGGGCGGGGGAATGGAAAACACGGCGGAGGAGGCTGCCGTAAGAGAAAGTGAAAGTATAACGGAGAGGAAAAGATCTCGTTCCTTGTCTCCTCCAGACGTTACCTCCCATCAGCGAGGCGAAACGCGATTCCGAAGTATATACGCGCTTTTAAACGCGGCTATCTCGGACAGCATTAAACGGCTTCGTAATTGGTCGTCTAGGAAATTGCGATGGGCGTCCCTTTAATCAGATATTAGCTCGATCATGAGATAGAACATAAAGAACTTTAGATTAATTAGTGTCTCGATATTTGTGAAGATATTTCTGTGTAAAATATAAAAATTTGGAAACGTGACGATACCAATGTTTATTGCGAACTCGAGAGACAGATTTAATGGAATTAATAGTTCTATTTTTTCAGCAATGTAAATATTACGATAGATGCAAATTATCTTACAGGTTTATTTGTTGAGTTAAAATTTAAGTTAAATATACTTTATGATATAAAATTTTCACGTTGACAACCAAAACAATGTTAATTTAACTAAACCAATAGAGTTAAAATTATACTGTTTTGTGTCAAAATATAGGTACATTTTAAAGACATCTATGATGGTTAAAAATAACAAAATGTTATTAACTGAAAGTATTGATTTAAATTCTATCCTTTAATATTTAACAGTGTAATAGATCTTTAATCGCAGTAAAATCGTCGATCAATTTTCTATCGCACGCATGTAGGCGTTCTCGTGAACACTTTCTCATTTCGGCCACAAACGAGAAATCCGAGGCTTACACGGCGTCGATACATCTTCGTCAATGTTGTCGACCTCGTCGTGCGACAGGGCGAAGGACAGCTGTCGCACACCGGAAAACGGTGGCATCTTGCGAACAATCTCGCGGGTAGTTTCGGGCGAAAGAAGGAAAGAAAGCAAGCCGAACACGAGTGTAGTAAGCGTCCTCGCGTGACTCCGCGCCATTTTACAATGTTGTTGTCCTGTCCTCTTCGCGTTTACCGACCCTCTTCCGTTGTTGGGGGATTCAACGGGCATTTCGAACGAGAGGAATTGCGAAGATCTGCGACATTCTTCGTGCAGGAATAAGTTGTTTTTCTGTGATGCTCGTGCGATGGCTGAGCGTGAAGAGAAGGAGGAAGAAGGAGAGAGAGAGGAGAGAGAGAGAGAGAGAGAGAAAGCAGGCCGCCAAGTCTGAAATTCGTTCAATGACCCTCGCGAAACGTGAAAAGGGGAGGAACGATCGTCATGGCGAAGTAGAGGAGAAAGAAAGAAAGAGAGAGGATCGTCCGTCGCGTGACTCGAGGTCCTTTCCACGCAGGTCTGCAGATGTTGACGACTGCCATTTTTTTCGAGCACGCAATATTTAATTTAGAGTGGCTCGCTCTCCGCGCACAGAAATCCACCTACGGGTCACACTCGGGGGATCCGCGAATCGCCACGGCTACGGGCGAAGGCGAAACGCGGGCGTCACGCGATGGCCCTGGTAAACACAAAGGCTGCCGGCGTCGTCGCGTACCCTAGGTTATTTTCTCCTCCGTTTGCCCATTTAAGCTCGGCTGTCCTTGCTCCGTGTTTCCTCCACGCGACCTCCGTGTATCAGGCTCTATTGTTTTTCCAATAATTAACCCAACCTCCGACCGTTTCGCGGAAAAATAATTAGATGTTTGTTATGCCGGGATGCTTCACGTCTGCCTCCACGATTGCACGCCATGCGCAAAGTCCAAAAATATGACATAGAGAAAGGTGTGTGTGTGTTCGAGTTTTCAGAATGTTGCACGACCAAGTTGTTCTTTAAACGAATAACTTTATTCCTGAAATGTTTCCCGTTAATTCAGTTAAGCTTTTGATAATGTACGATCTCAAGGATTAAAAACTTTAAAATACTGTCTGTATTCGAACGTCTCTCTTCGAACGCGTTCTCGAAGAAAACACGGCGATTCGGAGGAGGTCCAGAGGCAGGTGGAGAGTACTGGATGCGATTCACATAAGGCGGAGTGGCGGACAAAGGTTCTCGGCGCGGAGAATCGGAAGGTTCCGACGCGTCAGGAGCAAGGAGGAGAAAGAGAGAGAGAGAGAGAAAGGAGAGCCAGGTAGAACGAGGAGGCGGAGGGGGGAGAGCGGGGTAGGGCCCCGGTTGGAGGGTAGCAGCGCCAGGGTCTCGGCCGCTAGACTCAACATCTGTCGGCAGGTGGCCCGTTTCGGACATGCTCCGTGGCTTGAGCTCTTTGTGCATCCGCGTGCATCGCCCTAGCCCGGCGCGGCCGGCGCGCACGCAACGCACGTGACCCCCCCGAATGTAGCCGCCGCGCCGCTGATTGCTGCAACCATCTTTCTGCCGGCTGGTTCCTTAACCCAAGATCATCCGATAAAGGGACGAGAACGTCGACGCAAACCCCGCGCCGTGCTCCTCCTGAAAATTACCGTCGCAACTTGTTCGTTCGTGCGGTTTTGTGCGCAAGAGTGTCCTCTTGCTGTCACGCCAGCACTTCTCTCGCGCAATCTCGCGAAGAGTTTCGATATGGGAGGCCGCGCGTACGTCGCTCATAAGTCAGCCCATCGTTAAAATCCCGCGGAATTATGGCTCCCTAACGGAGCACTGTTTCCCTTCTTTAATTGCTATGCCGTTTAGCCACGACGCGAACTCTCTCGAGAAGAACCGCGGTCTAATCTTCGCGGTTAGGCGAAGTACGCTAACTCGCGCGTATGCACCCCGGCTTTCGCCGCACGGCCTGGCATTAACCACTTTATCTCGTTTATATATTACCGGCTCCGGCGTTGATTATTACGTTATAAACGTGTTTGAGCGAAGACGCCGCGAGACCGCGATCGGTACTGCCTCAACTGGAGTTAATTCCGCCTTATTAGAGCAATTTTCCAAAGTATGTCGA
>JASTWK010001455.1:0-33674 GCA_030770225.1 Temnothorax unifasciatus
TCTACGTGAAAACTTTCTCGTATTATGGAAATATTTTCAAAATGCCCTGCTTTCTCGCGCAACATCTTGTGAAATAATGGCATCTTGTCTCTCGCTTGACGAAATTTTATTTTAAGGTCTCTTCCATTTTGCTCGATTCACATATTGTAGCTAGATACAGAAACATATCAATATAATCTTATATTACGCGCGTCAGATTTACAGACATTACATTATATCGGAAAATAGTAAATATCTTTAATAATTATCTCTGATATTTCTCGAATTTCTCGATAATCTTGCAATCCTTGGCTAACGGAACGGACTTTTATTCTTTATTTCTCTCGGCTAAAAAAATTTATCGAATTTTAAAACTCTCGCAAGGATAATCAATCGAATTGGACGCAGCAAGCACGGAGCAAACTTTCGAACACGAAGACGTGATCGCGATCCGCGACGCCAAGTTTCGCGGAGAGAAACCGATTGCGATTCCTTCCGCGAACAATACAACATGACGATATCATATAGTGTCTCTATATTCTCGGCATCAGTAGATAGGCGGATTTACATGACCAAAGGATGCCGGAATGAGAGAGAGAAAGAGAAAGAGAGGGAGATGTAATTCTCCATCGCAGTTTAGCAATTGCGATGTCCGCCGAGCGTGCAATACTGCGCGACGCACCTCGGTTTCCTTCCGTTACTACTGCGTCGTCCGTGTAATGAATGTTGTTGCATCGTACTCGAGACTATGGGTCCTCTCAGACGAACATTTTTACGAGAGGCGATTGTAAATCCTGGGGGGACACTGGTTACTATCTACCGGTGCGAGATATGAGGCAATGGGAAACGCAAAACACGCCCGGTACAATGCGGATCTTAACCCCTTCAGTTCTGACACCCCATTACAATGGACATATCTATTGTTTATTCGCGATGTGAGAGCGTATTGTTTCCGACAGTATTGTCGTCCATATTCTCGGATGTGTTCTGATAATATGTTGTTTGTTATATTTTTATTTCAATTAATTAATTAATTAATTAAAATGTGCAAATACAGAAATATTATTATAATTATCTGATAAATATTATATAAAATATATTTATAAAAGAAAAAAAGAAAAAGATAAGTTTATAATTAAGTAAACAAAAATATAAAAAAATCTAGTTTACGCAAATAATAATAAGAAAATAAAAAACAATTAAAAAGTCGAAAATTTTTTTACACTTGTCAAGCTTACATATTTTAAATATCTATTAAATTTGTGATTAAATTATTTAACACAATATTCAATTTTTAAGTAAAATAATATTTATTGCAATAAACAGAGGAAGAGTTTGACAAAAAGATTCAAATTTTTTGCGATTGTGTAGCTCGGATATCCTCCAAAATAACTTCTCACGGCCAACAACCAAATCTTATGAATATAAAAGCGTAGTTAGTCAGTGAGCAATAATAAAAGCGACGTGGCAATTTATTGTATTTTTCCAGTTTTCTTTAGTGCGCACGGTCACAACGCTAGGTTTATTTATGGAAATGCGATATGAGCGAAGTTTGATACCGTTGCGGCCATTTACTGCATATAATTGTTACTAATATAGACAATGTAACTTCCTATATTATTTCGTTGCATATGTATCGCAATAGAAGAATGGCTATTCATATAGAAATGTATGGGGAAAAAACAGCAAATTTAGCAAATCTTTTTTGTTGTTTTATATTTGTTTAATATAATAATGTATAATTTTTTATAGCTTAATACATGCACTCTCCTTTTTATGAATATATTTTGACACTATTTTAAATTAGATTAAGTACAAAAGTTTTTGTGTTTGTTTCTATTTAGATATAATTTTTGCTTCTATTATCAAAATTACACTAAATTTTAGAGATAAACGTGTAGTACCTACTATAAATAATAAATGCGGTAAATACAAATACATTTCCTGAAAATTAAATAACTAATTTTATAAAAATAAAACATAATAGGCGTCTAATTTTTCCTCACTTCTAATAATAATGCGGTAATAATTTCGCTGCACAATTAGTGTTTCGCAAACGTTTTATTACTCGGTCGAGAGATCCACTGTTCGATCGCATGTTCGTCGTTTCATGTCGAGGTGATGGGATACATAGTTAATACAATTCGTAATTCAAGGCTTCTGGAAATAGCTCGTTCAGAAGAGATCTAACGCTCACTTATAGCGTCAATATTTTAAATTATTTTATTGTAATTTTTACTTTGTTGTAAATTTAACAAAATTAAATTTTAAAATATATTTTATGTCTGTCGAATCGAATATTTTATGCTCTCTTTTGCCTACAAACAAAAAACATTTTTAATTAAAAAAATTTCAAAACCGAACAAATTCGATTGCAACGTCATTTGAATCGTTCATCTACCAAATGATAAAATCCAGCGTCATAAATTCAGTACATTAATTCAAAAGAATTTGTTATTATGTTTTTCATTAATCCTTTCTATTCATATCTCGTCCGCCATGATAAATTGAGATATCAATTAACGTTAGCAGTTCAAAACGTAGATATTCTACTCGCTTATTCACTCCGCAAGATCGTCCGAGACCGAAACAATTGTTTTCAATTAATTATTATTACTGCATAATTGCAGAACGATGAAATAAAATACGCGTGCATGAAACGCGACACATTCGCACGTAATGACTCCCCCATTAAAAGCTTCACACGAATAATTCATTTACCGCGCTTAAACAGCCCGGTAAGCGTTAACGGAAACTCTCGCAACTCTCCGCCACCGACATGGATTTGCTCAACTTGAAATTTTCGCGCGGGCAGGCAACGCGTACTTCTATTTCACCGATTTCATCCGCTTCCAACGACGATAACAATGGTTAAAGTAAAAACCCAGTATTTTTTTGCGAGGTAGAGACAAAAAAATGTTATTAAAAATGATATATGATATATCGTAGGCACATCAAATACTGTATGTGTTCTTAAAATATTATATATTTAATACGTGGAATACGATTTAAATATTATTTTCAAATATGTGGAGCACAAAGCAGGTAGATAATATTTCCTAATGACCTTCCAGCGCGTCTATAAAATCCCATTTTCCATCTGAGAAATGCCACAAATGAAATGACACGTGTGCAGATAAATGGGAACATTAAAAAAATGTATTTTGAAATTTCGTGCAAAGCTTGACCTTCTTCCGTTAAAGCCCACATTGCGACACATGTAAGCCCCGCCGTAATCCGATACACCTGATTGTAAGATTACGCAGTCAGTTCCCTACGCGCGAGGAATACGTAAACGGTTTACTTTACCATACCACAGCGTGCTGAGATGCGTTCGTTGTAGTACCGCCTCTCAAAGTGATAGATCGGTTAATACACTTGGCAACAGTGAAATGATGTGATGACGTTTCACGCGCCGACCGTTCCATCATCGCGCTGTCATATAATTGCGAGAAGTAATTTGCAGTAAAAATTAACCGAATGACTCATCTTACGTATAACGGAGCAACATAATTGTTTCTAACGACTCGCACTTTGGTCGTATCGTTTTGTTATAAAAAAAGCACACGTGCACATCAACGGGACAATACCTAGATACGTCGGATAAAAACGCTTCTCCTCATCCTGCGACGTAACGAGGCGATATTGCCACATACTTAAAATAACACATTATTCGTGCAATATAAACGTTCGAAATAAAGTTGTTCGTAGCTGGCATGAGAAAGGAGTAAATGTGATGATTAACGAAAGTGGCTCGGGTATCGCAATAATCTGCCTTTAAATGCGCATGGACTTTCATTGCAGGACACACTATAAAATTCTTCTCACTCTATCTTAAAAAATAACCACGATAATATAAGTTACTAAATATTAATAATTAAAAATAAGCATAAAAAATTCACAAGCAATGTTTCATGTTGTATATATCGTCCTATTCTATTCATCGCATTGTCCCAGTAACGATCTAAATAATAAATCTAATCTTTGGATTATTATTATGAAAAATCGACTATCGTTGGAATATGAGATGTCACTAATGATGACCTATCGGTTTTGATCGATGCTTTAAAAGCTTTTTAAACCTTTCTCGCTAATCACTGTCGACACCAATACGAGATATCCGCAATAGAGATGTGCAATTAGAGAACTATTCGAATGCGAATCTCATACCCGATTTGCTTTAACTCGAATGAAATGTTGTCGATTCGACTCAATTCGAATTCAAAAGAAAAAATAAAATTTAATTCGACTCGATTTGACATAAAAAATTCTTGAATCGCACATCGCACATCTCTAGTCCGCAATCGAGAAAAAGCAATCTGCATATCAAATTACAAGTACGCACATTACAATTCATTCTGCCTCTCAAGAGTTCAATTATAAAACGTCAGAGATTTATATCGCGTTTGCGTGGCTTGTAGAACTATCCAAGATACACACAAAATACACAGCAAGCAATTTTTACAAAAACTGTATAAAATTACTTGTTACTGAATTTTGTTTTATTCTTAAATATATGTAATATTTGCGATAAACGATATTTGTATGAATGTAATGGAACTCTCTGTCGAGAGATTCATTTGTTTTTAATTAAAGTGAGAAGCAGTAAACGCGCAACCTAAGGCAAAAGGCGGCAAAGTAAAAGTCTAGAGTGGGAACTTTAATTCGCGTTTGTATAAGCGCGAAGAAAACGGGCGGAAAAATAAAGGCGAGGGTGGAAAGAGAGGATCTTTGCTGTTTCCGCGCTGGTTCATCGTGTATGCTACTACACTAGAGACTGAATAGTTCGTTACGCCGCGCCGTAATACGTACTCCGGCGTGGCGCTTCTTATGTATCGTAAAAAGAGGTATAAACAGCCAGCATTGTTCTTACCTTGCTAAGACGAGCTGCACATGCACATGCTCTAGAATACAAACTTCAGGTAACGCTGCTCAAACAAAGAAAAAAATTTAATAATTTTTTAACACAAACGTTTTAATCTTCCAACATTTTAATCTTCCAATAACTAATCCATAAGTTATTTTTAGAGCGTAGGAAAATTAGGTAGGGGAGACCGGGGCAAAGTCGTCACCGGGGCGGAGTCGTCATTGCAATTATCTCGAAATCTGTATGTTGTGTGAACTCGCCATTAATACTGTAAACGCGGCTTATGGTGCCCAACGGAGGTTATGTTTAGTGAGGTTATGTACCACATTGTGATTCTTATCGAGGCAAACGTGTTTTCGGAGGTCAAAAGTAAAATTTTTTGCGCGTCAAAAATTTGTAATATCTTAAATATTATCTCCGAATCTCAAAGTAAATAATTTTAAAGAGTAATGCATGCTGAACACGAATCCAGTAAATTTCTTTATATTTTCATTGATTTCTAATATTTTATGAGTGACCAAACTTGAAACTTGTGTCCGGGGCGAAGTCGTCACCAAGCTATCATGGAGGCTTCCGACGAAAAAATAATCAAAGTCAAAGGAGCAGGAGTGGTCGGATTCCGGCAAGAACTTGGTTAATATGTGCTGCGTGTGCTCAGAGATGACAGAATTGAGCTGATGGGAAATATGCGAGCGTAGGGCACATAAGTGTGTGCGCTGTTCTTGTAATTATTTTCCGCTATCGTGTTTTTAATTAATGTTTCCATTTTTCTATTAAAAAATAATTAATAAAACGTGTCCTATCATTTTTCATGATCGGAATTATGAATTTTTATTTAAAATTTAGTCCGAGAATGGAGTAACGACTCCGCCCCGGCAATTTTGACATTTTAATTTTTGCTCCTTTGTCGTTTTCACTCTATACCAGTTGAACAAAGCGACGTAGACGTAAAAATGTTCGTATAAATTTTATAGCCAAGGATTCTCTCTTTACAACGGTATACCACATTTTACTAAAATTATTTGTTTTGTTGTTAAAAATCGGCACAGAAAAAATAGTGACGACTTCGCCCCGGTCTCTCCTATACTTTAATTGCATTTGTCATGGATATAATGACACATCGGCATTATTTTGAATTCGAATCGAATCGACAAAATTTTATTCGAGTCCAAGCGAATCGAATTATTGAAATATAATTTTTATTTAACAATATAATTATTATTAGATTGAATTTTAACACGTAGATAATAAATAAGAGACTATTTTAACGTGAAAAAATAACATTAATTATATATTACAAATTCTTTTTAAAGCAAAACATATTTAAATATATTTAATATAAAATATAATATAAAAACTAATTTAATATAAAACTAATAAAATATACTTTATTTAATTCAATTTACGTTTTACACGATACTTCCACAGATTTGCATCATAATTTTTACAAAATTAACGACGACGTTTTATTATTTTACTCGAGCAAAATAATTACTATCTTAATCGAAAAATACAAGAGTCTCTTTTTCCGGACGCAAGTTCTTAATTAAATAAATCTAAGATTAATTTTGTCAATTTTCGCAAGTTTCTGTATTCTATATGAAACAAGTGTTTTTGTAACATTACTTTGCACAGGCGAAGATATCGCAAACTGAGAAAAAGTGGAAACTACTTTGCAGCGCATCGAATCCTCGTGAATCTCCGTATTTATTTCCCAGAAGTTCGTACGCAGCAACGTCACCTCCCTCGCCCCCACCTCCTTCCGTCTCCCCAGAATCCTTTTTACGCTTAAAGTTTTTCTTGTACGGTAGGTATGCGATACGATCGGAATAAGAAGGAGGCCGGTAAAAACCGTCGACCGTTTTATAACGGAGCAAGACAAACGATATAGTCACGGTGTACATCGTCGCAGTTATCGACACAGGAAGAAATATGGAAAACTGCCTCAGAAAAATGTATTGATCCCCCTTTCATAATAAAGGCCAGTCATTTTTATATTTCAAGGTATAACGGAGAAACTGAAATGACCACTTTTCCTACGATATTTCATCATTATCTCTGAAAATATATAAATTGTATATTAAAATGCCAATTTTTGCGCCAACATTAATTATTCATGATTTAAGACATATAAAAACCATTATAATATTTTGTCTTTTTTTTCTATTATACTTGTTATCCATCTGTCTGTAAACTCATGTTTACGTGATTTAAGAGGTTACAGGATCCTGGTAGAAGTAATGAGACAGCCTACGCCACAATTAAGACGTAGTATTATAGTAGTAAGTAGTATCTTTTCGCGCTAGTTCACAACGACGCCGCTAAACGACGCATGATCGCAAGACCAATTTATAAGTAAATTTCAGTTGGGAACAAATTTAGGCAGGCCCTTTGTAGTTTTAAGTTTAAGTAAAGTTATATACTTACCATTTTACAAGAATTCGAATTACGTAAATAGAAGTTTAACTTTACTTATATTTATTTCTACCAATGTAGATTAATTTTAATCTCGGTTTAACTTACTTTCTGTCTTAACATTAAACTGCAACTCGCAAGGGGCCTGCTTACATACACAGTTTGTTAAATATAACACAAATCACATGTCCAAAACGGTCCACTCAAATTTTTGTGTTAATTTAACATAATATGGATGTGTTAAATGGTAACATTGATACTACGTTAATATTTTAACAGAAAAAAATGTAATTTTGATTGTAATTTGAAGTTAATTGTGTGTATACAAATAACTTTTATGTTGAAATTAACATATAAGAAATGTTCTTTTTACATTTTGTAAATGTAACAAACTTTTGATTAGTATATTGTGTAAAAGTTACACTATTTATATGTTAAAAGTTTATTTTTTAACAAAAGATTTATGTTAATGTAACATTTTATTTTTGTTAAATGTAAATATAAGAAAATGTTATTTTTACATTCTAGAAAGGTTAATTTTTTATTAATATACATATAAAGTGTTGGGTTTATAAAATATTATACATATTAAATAATGAAATACTTTTATTTCAGTTATTTAATATGTATAATAATTTATAAACCCAACACCCTATATGTATATTAATAAAAAATTAACATTTCTAGAATGTAAAAATAACATTTTTTTATATTTTATATGTTTTGCAATTATTATATAAATTGTTACATTATTTTAAATATGTAAATATAAACTGTTTAAAGAGTTACAAAAAGTGGTTAGTTATAATGACTAAATCTTTTTCTAAGGATTCGTACATCTCCCAACTTTTAATATACGACAAATCAATTTATTTTACTATAAATAAAATAGACGTATTTTTTACAATATATCATAAACACGAGGATGATATTTGTAAAGTGTTCCAGCATTCACATACAGCATATACTTCGGATTCTACGGAAAAAATAAACAAAATTTTACTAAAAGTAGGCAAACCCTCAGATAAAGATGAAACATATAAGATACGTCGTAATCAGAGGAGACACTCGACGGCGGATCTTGTGATTCTTCTGAGTTTCTACGTCAAGTTTTTGTGCAAATTGCTCTTGACAGCCAAGTGAACAGAACAAGAATACGAAGGCTCGCTGTTGATCCTGACCCTTGGAAGAATTTCGTCACGCAATCGATACCGATAGGACTTCGTGCCGATGCCGTGCGTTAGCGTTACCATGCACAGTCCACATACAACTTTCCGATTTTTCTTTACACGCACTCGGCACTTTTCGCGCCAACAATAACTCAACCCATAACTACCCAAATTAGATAGTCAATCACGGCGCGGGCGCCACCACGATCAGCGACGTTTCTTGTCCATTGGCTTCTGCACATGGGATGCGGAAACGCTTGCGGCGCGGCAATGAGCGACGTCGAGACTTGTCGAAACTTGTCGAGACTACGTCATCCTCACTTCTGTTATAGAGTAAAATCAACACTCTTTTTCTGTAGATTTTTACTCCCATTTGTGTTAAAGAGTAAAATTAACACTTTTTTTCTGTAAATTTTAACACATTTAATAAATACGTTAAAATTGTGTTACTTTAACATATTTTTTAAATTATTTTAATAATTTTACATTTTATATTTGTTAAGTTCAATTAACATAGCAGACATATGTTAAATCTACACACGTATGTGTTGATTATTTAACACAAAAATTCTAACCAGCAGATTTTTTCACAAAAGTACAAACATTTTTCAACAGTGTCTATATTATATCTTGTAACAAGAATCTGAATTGCATAAATTGATAACTAAAACTTTACTTATTGTTAGACCAGTATTCTTACTACTCTTGCTCTTTACTTCTATCACCACATTTTAATAACGCAACAAAAACTTAATAATATTAATAATAATAATTCAAGAAAATACAATATAATAATAATAATTCAAGAAAATACAAGTGTTAATTTGACGGCAATCACAGACGAAACAATAACGGCGCGCGTTATTAAAATGTGGCGTGATAAAAGTAAAGAGCAAAGGGGTAGTAATACTGGTAATCCAACTTAACTGTTGTCATTCCATCTCAAAGAATCAACGCGCGTGGACAAATTAGGGAGAAATTAAAAAAGGAGTAAAAACGGTAACATTTACAAGCAAAACTGAATTTTAGCTTAGTAATTTGGAACAAGCTGTATTAAAAGGACCGATTGATTTAAAACAGTTTAGAAGCATTTAATCTTAATTAATAATATTCATCTTCTATATTTTGTTACACTTTGCGACAGTGTATCTAAAATTACTCCTATCGGCAGTATCTACTATGATGTGATAATAGAATTGACTGAAAATCAAATCCAAGTTGCTCGACTTCTTGGAATAACGGAACAGAAGCTACGACAAATAAATTACGTGACGATATTAAGCTGAGTCTACAATGAGAATTTAAGGCGTAAAGCTTTCTAGTTTTAAGTCTTAAGTCGTAAGAAATTGACAAATCATGCAGTCGAATTATTTCTTACGGTTTAAAAAGCTTAAAGCTTAAATTTTACGCCTTAAATTTTTCTTGTAGATTCCGTCTAATGCCTAAGTCTGTTGAAAAGAGAGTAGTTCACAGTTTTTATGTATAACATTAATAGTACATGAATTGTGTAATCATCATATAGTTTATTTCTGAAAAATATCAACTTGATAGAGGTCTATACAAAGTCTGTCAAATGCGGTCTCAATGTTCGCAATCGTCAGTAGTCAGATTTTGTCAAGAAATACCCAAGTTTTGAGCATTTATTGAGATGTTAAGTACATTTAGTAAAGAATCATCTTATTGTTGCCTATCAGAGTTAAAAGAATTGACAAATTTAATTTTTTTACTGAAAAATTCAAGTTTGTAAAATAAATAAACAAAAAATGGTTATGTTTGCAAACAGCCTCCGTGAACCGATGCAGACAATTATGATAAACATTTGTGTTAAATATGAAGTTAATCGAATAAACCGTGATGTTAATATTTATTATAAAATCTAATTTTTTTATATCAAGATATTGTTAAATGCACTTAATAGATATACCTAACAAAAAATTCACACTCCTAGTAATTTACAACTTTTTAAAACTTTCCAAAATTTTTCTTATTTTTATTACTTCTGTCACAGTCTTGTAACTCCTAAAGTAGGTAAGTTTATTAATACTTATTCATATGCGACAAAAATCTACTTTTACTAGTGTCATCAAATAATAAAGAATGTATGCGAATTTACGGTTTCTTTAAGATACTCATCATTTTTCTTATCGTATAGGGTCATATTTCATGCTGATCGCGTACTTCCTGAGCCTTCATAAGTTGTTTCCTATGACGTAAATAACTATAAGCAGACGACTATAACCGAATAAGTGCGTCGTAAGCAAAACTGGATTTCTCGTGCGCCTGCATTTTCTCTGCTTGCCATTCTTCGATGCGTCGTGAAAAAAAAAAATCAGACATAACGCTTGCCACTTTATAGTCGACTGTTAAATATTTATGGCATGTCGGAGTATGTACTTATAGAAAGGATGCAGTTGCTAACAAGAGTAAAAAGATTAAATGAAAAATAATTTCTTTATATGATAATACTTTAACTTATATAGCGAGAAAATACTTCAATTTCTAATTTTGATCGTGTACATCCAATCTGTGCAAGTGCAAATATAATATATAATTGAATTTAATTAACTTGTAATAATCTAATAATTATTCTAGAATGTAAATTTTAGGAAAAAACCTACTTTTATAATTAAGTTTCGATAAAAAATTTTTAACGTTTATTTCAATTTTATTTTGCAGTGTAATTAATTTTCCTCACACAAACATAATATACTATATATAATCAACACATATAAATTTCTCATTAAAAATGAGTATTTTTCTGAATATAGAAAGCTATGGAAACCTTTTAAACGTTGCGTCTAACAATCTCCGACAGGATACTTGTGTTTAATTAAGGACGTAAATTAAAGTACCGCAAAATGTACGTTTGTTTTTCATTAGGCGCTTGTAAGAATAGAATCGACGTAACGTTCGCGATGTATTTCGCGGCGCCAATTCTTTTCACAGAGGCGCAGCTCGGTGTACTCTAAACGCATCCGTTTGTCTCTCGCAAAGTACTGAGACTGCTCTTTGTGTTTCGTTTGCATAGACGCGGGAGCAAAACGACGACGCGGCGACGCAGCGCGAAGGAGTTACGTCTATTATTTATACTGCCAGCACACACCACGGGAATCCGTGGAGAGACCGTGAACAAACACGCAGTGATATACCAACTGGCCATGGCCCAATGGACGTGCATGCCAATTTCGTAATGCGTATTATCCGCAGAACAGCGTACTGGCATGCGTTACCGCGAGTGCTCGGGACAACACGAGAGAATCAAACCACGAAAAGGAACTCTTTAAATCTTACGACGGCGACGTATATCGGCAAATGTGCCACCGAATTTATCCTGTCAGACAGATATATTATACAGACAGTAATATTTCTTTCATCGACGTAACACTTTCGTCGTCGATGTACCACAGTTTAATTGCGATGTATCGCAATTAAAAAATAGGGGAAGTTGGGGTAATTTGAACCACGTGGGCAAATTGAACCATCACAATATCTAATCTTAGATTATTAAGTGTTACATTGAATGTAATATTATTGTTATTAAAAGTTTTAAACATGTTACATTGTTGTAAGTATTTGTATGACATTGTTACAAAGAGCACAAAAATTCTAATTTATTACAATAGAGTTTGTAATAAATTAGAATATAATAAATATAATAAACATATACAATATAATAATTATTATAGACTATTTCATTATTAATATGCCTTAAAATGCGAGAAAAAATATTTATTTGCAAGATTAATAAAGTATATCGTCTTGCCCAACATGGTTCAAATATTTGTTTCACTCCAGGTTGACTCGCAATCTGCCAGGAGCAATAATCGAGTGTTGTTTGTCCCTTGGGAGAATGGTTCAAATTACCCTACAAAAATCTACCTTTGAAAAACTTGTTATAACATTAAATAAACAAAATTTCTACAAATAAACGAAATTTATTAGGAACAGGTTGTAACAAACGTTTGGTATTACAATTCAACGAAAACAAAATTCAGTAGTAAACTAATTCGAAAATGAAAAGACAATAAATCAAACAATTACAAATTTCTTTTCATTCGCTTTTAAAATTTCTGTAAATTTTTAACATGCAAAAGTTTTAAGTTTGAATATCAGATACAGCGAGATTGTCATAGCAATTTGCGAGGAACATAGATGAACAAGTGGAAAAGACGTCAGTGCTCATTTCGCGAAAATCGTACAGAATCATTGTAAACGTGTCCATGGACACTGACATTCTTATAGTGCCCAGATATCGCTTGTTTTAAATCGCTCTAGAAGTGCACTTGCAGAGAAAGAGGCCCTCCACGAAAAGATATTGCCGGCTTTTATCTCTTCGAACGTACACGTAAACAAGCAAACAAACCCATCATAACGCGTATCTGCATCGCTTACATTATGTATCGGGTGTACACATAGTCTACATGTTTACATTGTATACGCGCCTTAAGCAGTATACTAGGGAGTATACTAGGGGTACCAGTTGAGCTGTATCAACAAGGAAATCCGTGCGTTCAGTCGATATTTGTTAATACCTCGCGCGAACGTTGCTTTGTTAGCGTTCACTGATGTATATATAATTGGACTGGCAGTCGAGAACAATAAACTGATCTAAAAAGTTCTGAGAGACAAGATTAAATAGATAGGCGCAAAATGCCTTGCGCCTTATACAGAATGATCGAGAATGCTTCTCGAAATAACGTTTTATTTTTGCAAATTGATGTTCTATGTTTTAATCTTTATTTATATAATCGAATCTTAACTTTGGGATGTCATACACGGAAAAAAAATTAGCTACTATAGCAAATCTAATCTAAAATACGGATAACTAACATTTTTTGCAGCAAGCGTTATATTTTTTGCAGCGAGAACTATAATTAGATACAAGAACTTTTTGTTAACGTTTTGCTACAATTGTTAAATTATAATTCTTGTTGCAAAAAAATATTAGTTATCCATATTTTACAACTAGATTTGCTATAGTAGCTAATCCTTCTTTTCCGCGTGCAGAGTTTATTCAAATGTAATATAAAATGTAAAACGTAAAAATTTTCATATATACGTACAAAGTACATTGAATACACCTTCCTAAAAATACAAAATCTTGATCAATGTTTTTGCAGATGTTTAACTCATATTTAGCAGGAAAATCAAATCCGTTTATAAAGTCTGTTGTTTCAACAGTTCAGAGCGCGGAGTTAATAGCAGAAATTTTAATCAAGTTGTAACACGTGGCGGTGCTCCATGCAATTACATATCCGCTGGATGAAATGAAAGCGCGCATTCGTTACAAGTGTATTCACTCTTCGCGTGTTTCATATACGCGAGCGACGACCCGAATTCCCGTCTCGTAATTTCGGGTATACGTGATGCCCGCCGTATTGCAAATTGCCCGGCGTCGTTGTCGATCGAGGACCCTCCCTCTCCCGCGTTCCAAATAATCGACGATAACGCTTTTCATTCGTTTGACGGAGTTGTACGCGGCCCCCAAATTGCCCTTGCCGCATAATACGCTTATATCGTTCGAGAAACTGATCGAATTAAAATGCAAATTCAATGAATTATTCAACAACGTCGATAACTGTTCGCTGTATAAATATATATGGCGAATCGTCGCGCGGGCAAATCGCGGCGCGAACGGGTTATACGGACCGGCGGACATTTCCACGCAAAATTAATTACCACGCGCTACATCAAACGTAATAATTGGTTTTTGTTCCGCGTAATGATCGCAGGTGACAAATTCGCGCTTCGCTCCGTTTGTACAAGCGAAGCGTAATTATTGTTTGACTTGACTCTGGCAAAATTGTAACCATTAGGCAAACGGTCCTTATCTTATCGCGTTGAAAGCGCAATTTCTTCAGGATTGAAAAGAAGAACGTACTTGGAATATTCTCTGCTCCGGATTAATTAAAGTGCGTATCAAAAGAGTAAATAAATTATCAACTGTTTAGTAACGTTCGTTTGACGATTTATGGTTCTAAAATTATGAGAAAATAATAGTTCAATGATGCATATGTTCTACTTATCAATTATAGCTTTGTAATTTTAATCCATAGAAATTATGATTTTGAACTTCAAGCAATTTCGATCTTTGATACATTGTATTGTTATAGGATCTTAATCTCCTCAACAAACGGAATATCTCCTGCACAGTTATAAAATGAAGCGTTCTCCCTTAATGCCATTACGTGCACAAAGAAGTTGTAAATCACCGAATGTATTCAAGAAAAATGCTAAACTCGTCCTTTTTCGCCGCTATTTTTCCCGCTATTGTGTTCACGCGGAGTGTCCATTTGCCAGCGGTCTTTCATATGTTCTTTTACGGTTATTTCGACTCGTCGCCCGAGCTAACCCGTGATTTACGGCGCGTACATTTCGCCTGTATAATCCTGCATAATCTAGCCGGATACGTGCGAACGTCAGCCAAACTCGCGCTCTCCCTCGACGACACGGTCGAATTATTACCATCTTCGCACCACACAGTCAAAATTAATTAAGCATATAATGCACGTTGCCGTGTCGCGGAGTGCGAGAACCGCATGTCTGTCCGTCGAAAAGTGAAGTCGCAAATTACTCGGGATTACAACGAGACGTTGTCGTGTCGTACCGTGACACATTGTCGCAAGTAATCGAAAATGTTACACAAAATGTCACGTTACTAATTCGTAAGAAATGCCTGTCACGTAGACTATTTTGTAAAACTTGCTAGATAAATGCTATAGATAAATACAAGTTACGTTTAAAACAAAATGCAGCGCGGCTAAATAAATATAATTATTAAAAAATTGTTTTTAACCACGAAAGCTATAAATCCAAAATATACATATAAAAACTTTGATTTGATTGATCAATCAATTTGCTATTCGACATTTATTTCTAATGTTTCGCCTGTCAATTTGATGGAAACGTGATTTGATTCTGCCATAAAAATGTTTAACATGGCAGATTTAACAACTCATAAATTTTCGAAGAATTTTATCTAGTAAAGTAAAAAAATTAGAAAATTTTAAATTTAACGAATAGTAAAATTATTATTATTTAATTACATAATCTTTTCTTATAACATTAAATATTCTTAAGTATTAATATGCATGCAGTAATAATAGTTATATATAATAGAATATTAATTAACAACAGAAATGTTTATAATGCATTCTCTGTAAAATTATAAGTTTCGAGCAACAATGATAATCGCCTCTAATTATTACAAAATGTGCAACAATATAGTATAACAGTATTTCACGGGAAAACTTTAGCGCGCTGTGAGATGGTGCTTTAGATCCAAGTTAAATTGATTACAACGATAATCTAATGCCACGGAATAGATCAATACGCTACCCAGAAAACAAGTACATAATTGAACTATTGTACATAGAACGCTTCACAGTCTGTACTCGACTCGAGTTGTTCGTCTTTACGTATCGTCACAATGTTTTCTATCTTTCGCGACAGAAAACAGGTTAATCCGCGTCGTTTTTTTTTTTTCCCCCTGGAGATACGAAGAATCGTAATACTGTCACGAGTTAGACAGATACGGCGCAGATACGATAAGCGTGAATAAAAAACATGAGCATCGGAAACGCGGATGATAAAAGAAACGAGGAATAAGATATGGACAGAGAAATGGTAGAACTCGAAAAAGAAGGTAAATTTTCCGATTAGGCAAAAATTTCGCAGATAAAACCGTACAATTGAGTTCCGTGAAGTTGGCACCCGACTTTAACAAAATGAACTTTTAATTACAGGAAATTGTAGCATTTTCTTTGTAGTTGTTTGTAGTAACAATAATTTCGTTTGTAGTTTTATCGATTTTGCAAAAATAAAGATTTTTAAAAATCACTCTTGCCTAAAATTGAGATATTTGAAATTCGCCCGCGCCATGTGTTTTAGAATCGTTTGTAGTTGTTTGTAGTAACAATAATTTCGTTTGTAGTTTTATCCATTTCGAAATAACGAAAAATTTTAAAAATCACTCTTACTCAAAATTGAGATATTTGAAATCCGCTTGGGCCATGTGTTTTAGAATCGTTTGTAGTTGTTTGTAGTAACAATAATTTCGTTTGTAGTTTTATCCATTTCAAAATAACAAAAAATTTTAAAAATCACTCTTATCCAAAATTGAAATATCTGAAATCCGCTCGCGCCATGTGTTTTAGAATCGTTTGTAGTTGTTTGTAGTAACAATAATTTCGTTTGTAGTCGAATAATTTAAACGTTGCAATGTATTTGTAATAAACAAATTACGTATCTTTGTCAATTTTAAAGATATCTCGAATCCGCTTGCGCCATGTGTTTTAGAATCGTTTGTAGTTGTTTGTAGTAACAATAATTTCGTTTGTAGTTTTATCCATTTCAAAATAACAAAAAATTTTAAAAATCACTCTTATCCAAAATTGAGATATCTGAAATCCGCTCGCGCCATGTGTTTTAGAATCGTTTGTAGTTGTTTGTAGTAACAATAATTTCGTTTGTAGTTGAATAATTTAAACGTTGCAATGTATTTGTAATAAACAAATTACGTATCTTTGTCACTTTTAAAGATATCTCGAATCCGCTTGCGCCATGTGTTTTAGAATCGTTTGTAGTTGTTTGTAGTAACAATAATTTTGTTTGTAGTTTTATCCATTTCGAAATAACGAAAAATTTTAAAAATTACTCTTACTCAAAATTGAGATATTTGAAATCCGCTTGGGCCATGTGTTTTAGAATCGTTTGTAGTTGTTTGTAGTAACAATAATTTCGTTTGTAGTTTTATCCATTTCAAAATAACAAAAAATTTTAAAAATCACTCTTATCCAAAATTGAGATATCTGAAATCCGCTCGCGCCATGTGTTTTAGAATCGTTTGTAGTTGTTTGTAGTAACAATAATTTCGTTTGTAGTTGAATAATTTAAACGTTGCAATGTATTTGTAATAAACAAATTACGTATCTTTGTCACTTTTAAAGATATCTCGAATCCGCTTGCGCCATGTGTTTTAGAATCGTTTGTAGTTGTTTGTAGTAACAATAATTTCGTTTGTAGTTTTATCCATTTTGCAGTAACGAAAAATTTAAAAAATTACTCTTATCCAAAATTGAGATATCTGAAATCCGCTCGCGCCATGTGTTTTAGAATCGTTTGTAGTTGTTTGTAGTAACAATAATTTCGTTTGTAGTTGAATAATTTAAACGTTGCAATGTATTTGTAATAAACAAATTACGTATTTTTGTCACTTTTAAAGATATCTCGAATCCGCTTGCGCCATGTGTTTTAGAATCGTTTGTAGTTGTTTGTAGTAACAATAATTTCGTTTGTAGTTTTATCCATTTCGAAATAACGAAAAATTTTAAAAATCACTCTTACTCAAAATTGAGATATTTGAAATCCGCTTGGGCCATGTGTTTTAGAATCGTTTGTAGTTGTTTGCAGTAACAATAATTTCGTTTGTAGTTTTATCCATTTCAAAATAACAAAAAATTTTAAAAATCACTCTTATCCAAAATTGAGATATCTGAAATCCGCTCGCGCCATGTGTTTTAGAATCGTTTGTAGTTGTTTGTAGTAACAATAATTTCGTTTGTAGTTGAATAATTAAACGTTGCAATGTATTTGTAATAAACAAATTACGTATCTTTGTCACTTTTAAAGATATCTCGAATCCGCTTGCGCCATGTGTTTTAGAATCGTTTGTAGTTGTTTGTAGTAACAATAATTTCGTTTGTAGTTTTATCCATTTCGAAATAACGAAAAATTTTAAAAATCACTCTTACTCAAAATTGAGATATTTGAAATCCGCTTGGGCCATGTGTTTTAGAATCGTTTGTAGTTGTTTGTAGTAACAATAATTTCGTTTGTAGTTTTATCCATTTCGAAATAACGAAAAATTTTAAAAATCACTCTTACTCAAAATTGAGATATTTGAAATCCGCTTGGGCCATGTGTTTTAGAATCGTTTGTAGTTGTTTGTAGTAACAATAATTTCGTTTGTAGTTTTATCCATTTCAAAATAACAAAAAATTTTAAAAATCACTCTTATCCAAAATTGAGATATCTGAAATCCGCTCGCGCCATGTGTTTTAGAATCGTTTGTAGTTGTTTGTAGTAACAATAATTTCGTTTGTAGTTGAATAATTTAAACGTTGCAATGTATTTGGAATAAACAAATTACGTATCTTTGTCACTTTTAAAGATATCTCGAATCCGCTTGCGCCATGTGTTTTAGAATCGTTTGTAGTTGTTTGTAGTAACAATAATTTCGTTTGTAGTTTTATCCATTTTGCAATAACGAAAAATTTAAAAAATCACTCTTATCCAAAATTGAGATATCTGAAATCCGCTTGGGCCATGTGTTTTAGAATCGTTTGTAGTTGTTTGTAGTAACAATAATTTCGTTTGTAGTTTTATCCATTTCGAAATAACGAAAAATTTTAAAAATCACTCTTACTCAAAATTGAGATATTTGAAATCCGCTTGGGCCATGTGTTTTAGAATCGTTTGTAGTTGTTTGTAGTAACAATAATTTCGTTTGTAGTTTTATCCATTTTGCAATAACGAAAAATTTAAAAAATCACTCTTATCCAAAATTGAGATATCTGAAATCCGCTTGGGCCATGTGTTTTAGAATCGTTTGTAGTTGTTTGTAGTAACAATAATTTCGTTTGTAGTTGAATAATTTAAACGTTGCAATGTATTTGTAATAAACAAATTACGTATCTTTGTCAATTTTAAAGATATCTCGAATCCGCTTGCGCCATGTGTTTTAGAATCGTTTGTAGTTGTTTGTAGTAACAATAATTTCGTTTGTAGTTTTATCGATTTTGCACAAATAAAGATTTTTAAAAATCACTCTTGCCTAAAATTGAGATATTAGAAATTCGCTCGCGCCATGTGTTTTACAATCATTTGTAGTTGTTTGTAGTAACAATAATTTCGTTTGTAGTTTTATCCATTTCGAAATAACGAAAAATTTAAAAAATCACTTATCCAAATTTGAGATATCTGAAATCCGCTTGGGCCATGTGTTTTAGAATCGTTTGTAGTTGTTTGTAGTAACAATAATTTCGTTTGTAGTTGAATAATTTAAACGTTGCAATGTATTTGTAATAAACAAATTACGTATCTTTGTCAATTTTAAAGATATCTCGAATCCGCTTGCGCCATGTGTTTTAGAATCGTTTGTAGTTGTTTGTAGTAACAATAATTTCGTTTGTAGTTTTATCGATTTTGCAAAAATAAAGATTTTTAAAAATCACTCTTGCCTAAAATTGAGATATTAGAAATTCGCTCGCGCCATGTGTTTTACAATCATTTGTAGTTGTTTGTAGTAACAATAATTTCGTTTGTAGTTTTATCCATTTCGAAATAACGAAAAATTTAAAAAATCACTTATCCAAATTTGAGATATCTGAAATCCGCTTGCGCCGTGTGTTTTAGAATTGTTTATAGAGAGAAAAAGAAAAAGAGAGAAGAGTTTGTACAAGAATTTTTATTTGTACTTGAAAAATAAAAAACTTATAAATTATTTATTGACAATTAAGAGTTCATATACAATGAGAACTTCAACGGTATCGAATTTCTATCACAAATCGTTTGTAGTGGTTTGTACTGTATGTAACAAAAGTTTTTCTTCGTAGTAAAAAATTATTGTAGATATACAAGGTAATTCAAAACAACCGTTCGTTGTATTCCTGACTTTATTCTTAGAAGAAATAGTTAGCGAATTACGGACCGAATATGCAATGTCGTATTCTGTATTCTAAGATCGTATTCTGAAGATACCATTCCAGATGCCTCGATTAAATTCCACCCAATATATCCAGTTGCCCGCGTAATGTACATCAACATGGAGGATATGATGACCAATTCCAGTAATGGGTACCATGGCTTCCTTGGAGTCCTTGAGACTGTAACCCCGGGCAACATCCAGCTGAGTTACCACGGCGAAAGTCTTGTAAGGCTCGCATCTGGTTTCCGTGACATTCTTATATTTCATTCCATAAGCACAAACGCGCCTCCAGACGCAGGCAGACAAAGCTGCTCGCATTCGCCGTTGTTTATAAGACAAGGATGAGATTCGGTCGCACGTTTTTTATAAATGGTCGGAGTACGAAGCTCCGAGTCGTTGTCAATGATAGTGGTTGGATTGTCGCCGTTAGGCAGATCAACACGTTCAATTTGGTCATAAAGCGGGTCCAAGTAGTACAGACGAGACTCATGGACAGCTATCGCCTTAGGCAAAGCCATGTTGTTTGCAGCAGTAAGAATGGTGCGGACATTCAGACCGTCTGTCGACATAGCTTTGATAAAAGCCGGATTCTGGCAGGAAAAGTATAGCGTCTTGCTAGGTATATCGATGGTAATTGCTTCAGGACGTTCTATGTTCTCTACGAGGACCAGCGGATTAGTGCCGTCCATATTCACTCGTCTGATCTTCCGAGGTACTCCAAAACCTCCGTCGTCCACCCAAAATATTTGTCTGTCAATAGGGTCCACGCACATCGCTTTTGGTTTGGAAACTAACGTACGATTTCCAGCGTTTGATAAAACGATTGTATGGAATCGCGTCTTGCCATCCAATTTAATAGTCGATATTGGATGCGAATTTGTTGCCAATAAACATGTTGCGTCCAAGCCAATCCAGCGCCATAGTGGATGGTGAACCGACAACACCAGTATCGCCGGATGGGTTTGGAAACACTGTCCGGTTGCCACCGTTGTAAAGAATGCCATAAATCGTGCCATTTTTGCGCTTCAATCGATCTTCGACGAGATCGGTCCTGCATGCGTAAGCGATCAGCTGTCTGCCGGTTTTCGGTTAGTGCGTGCGTAAGCGATTTCGCCATATATCGTCAACGTTGTATTTAAGTGGACGGCACTTGTCAACGTTGTATTTAAGTGGACGGCACTCGTCTAGATATTGTCAGCGTTGTATTTGAGTGGACGGCACTCGCCTAGATATTGTCAACGAGCTGTGTGGTCCGTTTTGTGACAAACAGCGATACGACTGTAACGTAAGTTCAATATACTGCTTATCTCTCTACTTTTCTTTCTGACTCTCGCAAAATTCCTTGGGTCTTCCGACGGAACTCCCCTTGTATTGTTTCATGTTTAGAATAAACTGCTAGCCGACCGCGGCATATCAAAAGAATCGAGTACGAGTTTGTTAGTTCTTATAAACTAACTGGCGCCCAACTAATAAAGTCACTGTCGTAATTATTCAGAGCCCTGGCAGCCCTTGACCCAGGCCGCGCCAGGTGTCGGTATTATTCGTCAATTTGTCAAAAGAATAACGCCGGTCTCATCAATAACGCCGGGGTACCTAAGTCGTCTACAGACGATTCCGAGTCTCGACATCGAACTCGCGAAACTCATGTTCGACCGTTAGACGCCGTGCCGTCGTAAGCGGTGAGATCCCGACGACGGGCAGAGGCGCCGTACGGCAAACCGGGCTCGTGCGACGACCGGCCCGCGAGGACCGGCCGCCTAGTAGTGTGTCACATTGTTTTGAGCCTTTCGACTCACGAGACTCCTAGAGATATCATTGCCACCTTTGACTAGAGAGGATACGGCCTTAGAGGCGTTCAGGCATAATCCCACGGATGGTAGCTTCGCACCACCGGCCGCTCGACAAAGCAGATAGATATGTAACACCTACGTGCCGCCGTGTCCGCGTGCACGTTCCGTCGCGCGGCACCCACGTCGCCCGGTCGTCGCGACGATCGCGCGCGAGGTCGCCGGTGACGCCGCAACCTCGTGCTTCCCCTGGGTGCGGGTTAGGACGAAGCGTGCGCGCGTAACTCGGCGCTTTTTTCGGCGTGAACCCGCACTGCCGCCGCGAATCCGCTCGGCCCGGCTATGTATCCTCGCGCGCGCGGAAGCGGCCTGAAGCCTGAACGGCGCCGCGGATCCGCCGGATCACGCGGGGGGAAAAAAGAGGCTACTCGCAACGCGAGCGGTTGTCGGAGCCGTCGGAGGACTCGGAGGGCACCAACGAACTGCGCGGATCACTTCCCCCTTACCCCTGCGGCCACAACTCACGCGCGCGGCGCGAAACGAAATGCGAACAATGCAACAATGGCTTCTTCACCACTAATTCTATTACCTGGCAGATGGCACGCGAGACGTGAGATAGAGACGCTGTCGTCGCCCGCGGCTAAGCGCCGAAATGATAACGTCGCACAAATTACTGCGAATCGAACTTTTACGCGCGTAACTATAAACTTATGCTGCGTTCCCACTATACGCGTCGCGCGTCGCGTTACGACGCCGCGTCATGAGTTATCCAATCAAAACATCTTATTTTATTACATTACTTGTGACGGGATCAAAATGAGATGTTTTGATTGATTAACTTATGACGCGGCGTCGTAAAGGCCATTCTACAATAGCGTAAACGTAGTCGTAAGTGGTTGTAACATATTCAGAATGTATTCAGAACGCACTTTTATCGATAAATGCGCGCATTTAGCATATGGTTTTCGTCATAATGTAACGTAAACTATATGCTAAATGCGCGCATTTATCGATAAAAGTGCGTTTTGAATACATTCTGAATATGTTACAACCACTTACGACTACGTTTACGCTATTGTAGAATGGCCTTAACGCGACGCGCGACGCGTATAGTGGGAACGCAGCCTTAGCTATGCGTGCTAAGTGTGGTAGCTTGTATAGTACATTCCATTAGCTACTACTGCAAAATCATTTTTTTCCTTGAGAGTAAGAGTAATTTTTTAAAATATTTTCTTTTTTGGATAAAAATAGAAACGAAATTATTGTTACTACAAACAACTACAAACGATTCTAAAACACATGGCGCGAGCGGATTTCAGATATCTCAATTTTGGATAAGAGTGATTTTTAAAATTTTTTGTTATTTTGAAATGGATAAAACTACAAACGAAATTATTGTTACTACAAACAACTACAAACGATTCTAAAACACATGGCGCAAGCGGATTCGAGATATCTTTAAAATTGACAAAGATACGTAATTTGTTTATTACAAATACATTGCAACGTTTAAATTATTCAACTACAAACGAAATTATTGTTACTACAAACAACTACAAACGATTCTAAAACACATGGCCCAAGCGGATTTCAGATATCTCAATTTTGGATAAGAGTGATTTTTTAAATTTTTCGTTATTGCAAAATGGATAAAACTACAAACGAAATTATTGTTACTACAAACAACTACAAACGATTCTAAAACACATGGCCCAAGCGGATTTCAAATATCTCAATTTTAAGTAAGAGTGATTTTTAAAATTTTTCGTTATTTCGAAATGGATAAAACTACAAACGAAATTATTGTTACTACAAACAACTACAAACGATTCTAAAACACATGGCCCAAGCGGATTTCAGATATCTCAATTTTGGATAAGAGTGATTTTTTAAATTTTTCGTTATTGCAAAATGGATAAAACTACAAACGAAATTATTGTTACTACAAACAACTACAAACGATTCTAAAACACATGGCGCAAGCGGATAAGAGATATCTTTAAAATTGACAAAGATACGTAATTTGTTTATTACAAATACATTGCAACGTTTAAATTATTCAACTACAAACGAAATTATTGTTACTACAAACAACTACAAACGATTCTAAAACACATGGCCCAAGCGGATTTCAGATATCTCAATTTTGAGTAAGAGTGATTTTTAAAATTTTTCGTTATTTCGAAATGGATAAAACTACAAACGAAATTATTGTTACTACAAACAACTACAAACGATTCTAAAACACATGGCCCAAGCGGATTTCAAATATCTCAATTTTGAGTAAGAGTGATTTTTAAAATTTTTTGTTATTTCGAAATGGATAAAACTACAAACGAAATTATTGTTACTACAAACAACTACAAACAATTCTAAAACACATGGCGCAAGCGGATTCGAGATATCTTTAAAAGTGACAAAGATACGTAATTTGTTTATTACAAATACATTGCAACGTTTAAATTATTCAACTACAAACGAAATTATTGTTACTACAAACAACTACAAACGATTCTAAAACACATGGCCCAAGCGGATTTCAAATATCTCAATTTTGAGTAAGAGTGATTTTTAAAATTTTTCGTTATTTCGAAATGGATAAAACTACAAACGAAATTATTGTTACTACAAACAACTACAAACGATTCTAAAACACATGGCCCAAGCGGATTTCAGATATCTCAATTTTGGATAAGAGTGATTTTTTAAATTTTTCGTTATTGCAAAATGGATAAAACTACAAACGAAATTATTGTTACTACAAACAACTACAAACGATTCTAAAACACATGGCGCAAGCGGATTCGAGATATCTTTAAAATTGACAAAGATACGTAATTTGTTTATTACAAATACATTGCAACATTTAAATTATTCAACTACAAACGAAATTATTGTTACTACAAACAACTACAAACGATTCTAAAACACATGGCGCGAGCGGATTTCAGATATCTCAATTTTGGATAAGAGTGATTTTTAAAATTTTTTGTTATTTTGAAATGGATAAAACTACAAACGAAATTATTGTTACTACAAACAACTACAAACGATTCTAAAACACATGGCCCAAGCGAATTTCAAATATCTCAATTTTGAGTAAGAGTGATTTTTAAAATTTTTCGTTACTTCGAAATGGATAAAACTACAAACGAAATTATTGTTACTACAAACAACTACAAACGATTCTAAAACACATGGCGCGGGCGAATTTCAAATATCTCAATTTTAGGCAAGAGTGATTTTTAAAAATCTTTATTTTTGCAAAATCGATAAAACTACAAACGAAATTATTGTTACTACAAACAACTACAAAGAAAATGCTACAATTTCCTGTAATTAAAAGTTCATTTTGTTAAAGTCGGGTGCCAACTTCACGGAACTGTACAATTGCTTATTGCTGATATGTCACTTTGTGAAAGAAAGTATATAATCTAAATATACGAGATGATAGACTTAATTACGTTTGTACCAACATTCTTTTAATATAAATTATTTAATCAATAAGATTTTTAAAACTCTGTATATTATTGACTTAAAATTTCCATTGCTATTTGTTTAAGTTTATACAGATTCCAAACTTATTTGCACATTTCTATATAACAATAGAGGCAAAAACGATCCATAAAGCAGACCAACTCTCAAATTTTTCGTACATGTGAATCGCTCTCGCTATACGCCTTATTGATTAAATTCCGCGAATTTATCGGTTCGTTTGCGTGCAAACGAAACAAAGAGCCCGTGAAAACAAAGCGCACGCTCGCGATTTAAGCGGCGGAAGTCACGTTTGTAATTGCTTGAATCTTGGATGCTTATATAAGACTGCGCATATAAAGAATAAAGCTTTTCCGCTCTTAAATTCTCGAGCGGGATGCAAACATCAAAATGCATAAACGACACGCATACATCAATTCTTTTTAATTAAAATCTTCATTTTGGCTTATTTTTTATTTTTTTAAGTCTTCTTAAAAATCTACTTAAAATTTTTTTTTTTTTTTACTTTTTTTGTATTATTATTATGAAAACTTTTCTGATAAAAATAAGAAATAAGAAGCTGAACTCGTAGATTTCGCTAGATCGATATTAATCGAATAATTATTATTTCAAATTAAAATCCGCAAAAGATAATTAGTATGCAATGTGATAAATTATATTGTGAGGCATACATGTATACGTACATTCACGCACATACAATAAAATAAAATTATATTAAATTACATTAAATTATAATATTGTAAAACTAATAATTATTTACATAAAGGAATTATGTATATTAATTCTTTTGAAATAAAAAAGCGAATTGTAAGAATAATTTGTATGCTTCATTCATTTCTTGTCTTTATTCCCGGCAATAAAACTACCCAGTCATGTCAATTATTTTTTATTAAATCGGGCATCTGTGAAAATTTATAGTATGGTTAGATGCGTTTATATTCGATCGCTCTCTAAGTCTCCAACCGTCAGAAAAGAGCATTAATTCCGCTATATTTACGCCGGTGGCGAGTGTACGAATTACGTGTGAATATGTATGCGAATGCCCTTTTACCGTGAGATCTTACAGAATAATTCACCCTGGTCAGTAGAAAGTCCTAAAAGCGGAAAATTTGCTTCCTTGGAGTATGCATAGCCCGACGCTTGCTGATTCTGCCGCCACGCGTGTAAAGTCACCCGGAAAATTAACAGGACGATGTGCCGCGCGAGTTATTGCCGAGCCGACGCGAAACGTGCTACGTTTTGCGCGCGTGCAACACGATAGCTTGCGCGAGAGCAACAGTGATAAAAGTGTGTACCCGCAAGCGCAAGCCGCACCGGCGCGCGGCGCGGCCCGCCAGCCGCGTCTAATGTTCTAACTGGGATTTATCCTTTGTTTTGTCGTCGACGTTAACATATACCGCCGTTATTTTCTCCCTTTTAACGCAGCCCGTTTAGAAGTTCCGCGCGTTCACTTCAGCGCTTCCTTTCCTCGAGACCGCGTTCCTCCATCCATCAAGCTGAAATAAGGCGGTGTCACGCATCAAGCACAGACTTGATTCCCTCGTGACCGCTTCAAAATTAACGATGTAAATACTGAAGGAGTATACACAAACGCAATATATAACAAGCGAAATTGGAGAGAGAAAGCAATAGCTTTAAAAGTCTCTAATGCGAAGAAAACTTGAGATACAGTCAATCAATATTAAACAAACCAATTACGGTCCGAGCTTAGATCTTAGCAGCCTAATAATATTTTTTGTATATATACTACACATATATTTTTTCCAACCTTAATAAACTGCGCGCCGATTAACTTATCAGACTTATAACACAGCTCCCGTTGGAGAAGCAAACTTGAGATGCTAAGGAAAGGTTAGATCTAAACTCTCGTGGGTTATTTATTTTCAATGTAAAAATAGCTACGTACAAATGTATTAATATCTCGTTCGACATTATGTTTTTAAATTCATATTATCTTATTTAGTATCTAATCGCAATACCCAATTTGCAATATCTAAATGTAATTTGTATAAAAAATTATAAAAACCATATTTAATTCGCGGATCTCCATTTTTGTATAAAAAAATTTTATAATTATGATATATAGTGCCATTCGACCAATTCATCATAAAATTGCGGCTAAAAGGAACACGCAAACAGGAGAAAAGAAGCGCTGTGACAACGGTTGGCTTTCCACTCCGGCCTAAAAATATATGAATACGCTAACTTTGCGGTTACACCGGGACGGTATTCGGGGGAGATAGTCGAAAGTAAGTGTATCATGCATAAAAGTTTACTGAAACGCGACACCTGAGACCACGGGGTGGCTTCGTAAGGCATGGCGAACCTCGGCCTTGAGCATTACGAATGTTTTGCATGCAAAGTACACACTTCACAAGTGCACGCTCTACAAGTATAATAGGCTAGGAAGGATGTGCGTCGCGCGATGATAAGGCTTATCGCGACGTAAAATTTTTTCCGCTTAAGCTACGTGTGTTTAACTACCGACAATTACGGGTAATTTTGATATCTGTACATAGTGTACATACGTTTCAGAAAATAAAGTTCGAGAAAAAAGTACGTTCGTGAAAAAAAAATAGAATTTTCTATTAAATCTATCAACTGTGCACACATTAAAAATAATTCTAGAGTATTCCACAAAAATCCCTCGAATCACATAAAAACAGACATGAATTATTTTACAGCCGCAATGCTAGTTGTGCCGCTAAGCAGAGTATCCTTTTCTCATCTCAAAAAAAAAATAAGGTCGCAAATTTCTGATTAAATGCTTGTCAGTATAGCAAAATGCGGAAATTGCACGATTTTTATCACAATGTTTATAAAACAAAATCTATGTTCACGATTCTTGCGAAAATAATACGATTTAAGCATAAACTTGAACGCTATTTAAAATTAATTTAAAAAAATTATGCGATGATAATATTATTTGACGTAAATATTTCGAAAAGATTATAAAAATTATTTAATAATAATAATATTGCATGAAAAACATAAAAGGACCCCACCATAATTATACGTATTTTAGGTTTCAGTGAAATAAACTGAAACTTTGGAAATAAATGTTTATGTGATGCTGATCAAAAGTCACAACAGGGCAATATTCATAAAAATCAACCGTTTAGATGCTATCATCGTTCAAAAGTCAAAATAAGGTGTTATTTCAATACTATTATGGGATAATAGATTTCGGTGAAATTGGCTGAAACTTTGGAAATAGATAATATATGTGATGCTGATCAAAAGCCATCATAAGCATGATCCCCAAAAATCAACCTTTTGGCTTCCAGCAGTTGCCCTTAATAACTATAGTATAACAGCAACAACATCACCAGGCCTATTGTGCAACTAAAAGTACTAGAGTAAGTAAAGTGCGTGTGTGTGCGTGCATGTGTGTGCGTGCGTGCGTGCGTGCGTGCGTGCGTGCGTGTGTGTGTGTGTGTGTGTGTGTGTGTGTGTATTTGAATGTGTGTGTGTGTGTGTTCCTGTGGGTGCGCGTGTGTATGTGTGTGCGCGCGCGTGTGAGCGTGTGTCTGTGTTTGTATGTCTGACCTATAATACAAAGTAAATAAAAATATATATGTATATTTTGTGTTATGTCTGTGTGTCATGTGAGTGTGTTCGCGTGACACGTGACACACGTGTGCGTATGAGCGTGCGTATTTTGCTGTCGGCATCGTTATTCAATGTGCACCGCGGGGAGATTGCGCGACCGGACTTTGCACATCATTTGGCCCTTAAAAGAGCCGTACACTCACACGCACACAGACATAACACAAAATATACATATATATTTTTATTTACATTGTATTATAGGTCAGACCTACAAACACAGACACACGTACGCACGCACACACGCACTTACTCAAGTACTTTTAGTTGCACAATAGGCCTGGTGATGTTGTTGCGCTGTTATATTATAGTTATTAAGGGTAACGGTTCGTGGAGGTCAAAAGGTTAATTTTTGAGGATCATGCTTGTGATGACTTTTGATCAGCATCACATAAATTATTTGTTTCAAAAGTTTCAGCTAATTTCACCGAAACCCAAAATACGTATGATTATGGCGCGGTCCTTTGACGTACAACGTTGCACATCCTATTCGGTATTGAATAAAGCTGGCGCTAGACTATGCGTGGTTTGTGATTCGCGGTTCACTGTTCGCATCAATTCGCCAGCGGAGCGGTTTTTTGACGAAATCAATGAGATGAATTTCATTTCTTTGATTTCGTCAAAAAACCGCTCCGCTCGCAAATCAGCGCGAATGGCGAATCGTGAATCATAAACCATGAATCGCGCAATCGCACATAGTCTAGCGCCAGCTTCAAAATTATAAATTAGTTTAATTTAAAATTTTCTAGAACGAAACCATTATTACTGAAATACGATGTCGAACGGTATAATTAAGATCAGCAGAGTATGGTTACAAATCAACAGATACAAAAAAACTATTATACAATATTGTGTTTCATGCTCGTTGTATAAGGTTCAACACACATAATTAAATGTTGATAAACAAAATGTATAAACGTATACATATCGGATAGGCGCAAACGAGCAAAACATAATTATAAGAGATCCAATACGCAACACAGCGTGTAAAATAATTTTCCATGAGAAAACCAGAATTGATTTAAATATTACATGTCACATATATGTCATAATTATTATGCAAATATAGATCTACAGAATTTTTAATGTGATATGATAAATACATATAAATATATTTGTTATTATTAATGTACTTTATGGAATAAAACACACATACACAGTAAAAAATCGTGTGTACATAGCGATCCAGATGTTAAAATTTTCTTGTGTTACCAAGATTTGATTATTATTTCAATGTCAAATTAACATAAAACAGGTATATTATTATTTTCTTAACATTTTCATGTGTTACATTTATGTCAACGTGATAACTTAACACTTTATATATGTCATTTAGAAATTAACTATTATTTTGAGTCCTTTTAAAACAATGCTTTAAAAAATCAACACGTCTTAAAGTTATTTTAACATATAAATAAATGTTAAAGTAAATTTTCAAATAATCGTAAAATTTGACACACAAAATAATTAAATTGACTAAAATTAAATGTTTCTATTACATATAATTTAAGTAAAATCTGCAAAATAATTAATATCATGTGTTAATATAACTTAAAAAATAAAGTCAAAAAAACAAATATAAATGTAAAGTATAATGTCAATTAATTAACATTTCTAATTTGTCAACAAGTAACACACGATGAATAAGTCATTTTAACTTAAAATTTAGAGTGGACTTTCTGGAACATGTAAAAAATGTTAAAATTACGTAAGTACAACTTTTACACGTAGATCGCGATAATGGCATGGAAATTGCATTATAGATAATTAGCCTTAATTGCATTCATAAGTAATTTGCAGATGCGAGATTGTACATTCTATAAGAGATAAGTATATACTTCAAATTTTATTTTATTCTGTACAATAATTGTAATACTATAATATATTCCGTTGCAGCGGAAAATGACTAACATAAATCTTTATTAACGCAGAGTAGACAAAGATAACAAATGTCAATTCAGCTTTTAGACTTACAAATAAACCTCGGGGAACGTCAGACGCCGATTTTTCTCAAATTTTGTACAGTTGTTTCTCATATCAAAATATGAAAAAATTTTTCATTACTTTTAGCTCAAATTGATTTTTTATTTTTTGTTGAATTTTTTAAATTTTACACAAATATACAATTTTACGTATTTAAAGACCGAGGTTTATTTGCTAGAAGTAGTTTGGGCACAATGTCAGGTAAATTAAGTTACAGCTTTTAATTACACACTAATTACACACGAAGCTACTATATTACACACTTGGTAAGAACTAAAATCCATGGTCGAAACGTCGTGATATTAATCAATAAATGTGGCCAGTTGGGTCGATTAAAAGTTACCTGCGTTAATTATTTAATTATATTTACTGGCGAGGCAAAGTCATTGTTTTTGATAAATCTTTTATAAAAAGAAATGCAAAAATATCAAATAAAACGTAAAGATATTATACTGTCAGCTGTATAAACTCGTCAAAATCTTACGTGCATTTTCTTCGCCGAAGAAACCTTGATAGTGAAGCAGCCATAATATCCGGCTTGACTGGTAGCATGATCGATCAATGGATAATAGTGGTTCAACACTTGTTTGCAGACTGAGTTACCAATTCCCGGTCAAAACCTGCCGCGGACATTTGCACGCCAAGTTCGCTTCAACAGGCTTTAGTAATTCATGCGTGAAGCTCTGCAAGTTAACAGCTCCGCCGCTTCCACGAAACGACTAAATTATGATACGGAATCAAATAATCGGTTTACAACCTACATATGTCGGTCTGCGCTATATGTCGGCCGCTCAAACACGGCGGATTTATAGCTCCTCCATCTACTCCATAATTCCTTCGGGCTGCTCGCTCACATTTATTAATCCCACACGTTATATACTAACAAAGTTCAATAATGCAAATTTAATAAAGATTAGTAAAAATTAAAAATTTATTCAAGTAAGACGTATTCTGCAGTTACGACACGATGAATTAATAAATATTTGCGTGTAAATATTTAATTGTGTTAAACGAGTACATGACACTCATATAACGTTGAAACATTTATAACATTGCAATTTCTATGATAAAAGGAATAAGTGATGGACAAACAAAAACAATAGATTAGAGCTATTGTTCACAATTTGCGCTACAATTATAATGGAACATTATATTGTATTATAATTATAGTTATTGTAACGAATAAAATTTATGAATGTTAGAGTATAGCACATTTCCCGCAGAACGTACAATTTTGGGTCTATAAATTTTGCATAAATATAACTAATTGTAAGATAAATTGCATAGCATATCATTCTGTCGTAATTTACGAATAAAAAAGTCTTAAAAAATTTTAGTAATAATTTAAGGTCAGTGATATTTCATTACACAGGCACACAAAATAAAAAAAGTGGTCTGTTCTTTTGACCAAGCCCACCTATCTTTATGTATTTTGACGCGCTGAATCCGAATCTGAAGTCCGTTTAGCCCAAACACCCTCAAAATTTCGAGTAAATCGCAAAAAATAGCTAAAAATTGCAATTTTTTGCGATTTACTCGAAATTTTGAGGGTGTTTGGGCTAAACGGACTTCAGATTCGGATTCAGCGCGTCAAAATACATAAAGATAGGTGGGTCTGGTCAAAAGAACAGACCACTTTTTTTATTTTGTGTGCCTGTGTTATTAATGACAACAATATAAGACATAAATTATACTTTGCATCACGATGAAAAAAATATTATAATGCAGCATATAATATCGCGGATGTATAATAAAAGTCTCCTTTTTAAAGTCTACTTTTAAATAATAATAAATTTCGGGTTAGGGATTGGCTTACTTCTTGGTCGCGACTAATTATTCATCTAAAGTTTCAAGAAAATGATTAAACCGGGAACTGCGATCTCCGCTCATTAGTAATCATATACATAACTGCAACATTTAATAGCATCACTCTATGTTGCTAGAATGCTGCAAGAATTAATAATTACTTAGGAAGAAAGTGAAAAAGAAACTTACTATGTCTTAATATACTTCAGGAAAAAAATTCTCTAAAGTATAGATATGTATAAATCAACAAAAAATAAATCTTTAAATTTAATTAGCTATACAAATAATAATTAAAAAATAGTATTTTGAACTCACTACTATAGAAAAGAAAATAATTGTATAATTATACAAACACACACTGTAAGAAATTAAATTTTAAAACTAAATACATGTTGAAATATCTATGCTTCTCAATTTGCAAAAAAAAAGTGGTAAGTGATATAAAAAGAAAAGAATAAAAACCGTACCAAAACCGTGTAAAAGACATCACAATCATCTTATTGATAAACCAGCTATAAAATCAATCTACATTCTCTGAGATAGTATTCTTGAGTTAATATACATTTCAGATAAATATACCCTTCTAGCGATTATCGCATTCGACAGTTGCCATAGAACTCGGAAACAACTGGATTTGGCATCTCATGCTGTAATAACGCAAACCTAAATCCACCCAGAACTCTCCAACGACCACTATATCCGCTTCCTTATCGCTCAACGTTCACGCTCCGTACAAGATTCACATTTTGCAGTAGATATATACATTTCCATAATTTTACTAACGTCATCATCTCGATCTGTGTATACCATCTGTGTATACCATTTAATACCTCCCGTATAAAATCTTTCGATCCACT
>JASTWK010001456.1:0-33610 GCA_030770225.1 Temnothorax unifasciatus
AGAGCTGCGTTGAGACCGAAAGTAACACAACGCGTACACTTCGAAGAATCAGAAAATGTATTTAAAAATCACAAGAAATATTATTTTTGCACTAAGATCTTGCTATGACCGTCTAATGGACCATGCTCAATTTTTATTTGTGCTTAAAAAAAATTCTCCGCAATTCTTGCATATACCCGGATGTTAACAGTTACTTCCGAAATCTTCCGTACGTATTTCTACGTCGCACGAATTACACTCGCTTACTTTCATATCAAGGGCACTCCTTGTTATATCCAAGATTAGTTGTGGGAACCGCACTTGGATATACCTCATGGAGCACAGACGTGAAGACGTGGTAAAATATACCAAAGTAAAAAATGTTTACTTTGGCAACTTGCAACTGTGAAACGCGCCACGAACATACTCATTAACTTATTTTCCAGCATTTTTTTCAGAAAAGGATACAAGTCTGTAATTTAGAATATAGGCAATATATAGGTATGACTGCAAGAGAGGTAAATATTATAAAATTACCACGTTCTTCAGTCTGCTCACATAACATTGCTAATCAATGTTTCTTTCTCTTCATTTTTTTTTATTTTTTTAAGCCTACTTTTTTCTAAGTTTATATACTTCTCATAAACATCATTCTTTAGAAAGAGTCAAATACAGCACGCAAATTTGTCGATTTTTAATATCAATGGACGAGTTTTCGTTTACAAGTTTTTGTATGGGTGAAATGTACGAACATCGTGCATCGATCACATTTAAAGATCAGTAAGAATTTTTGGTTGGAAATAATTTTTGATTGGAATAGAATAGTTTGTAAAATTTTTATAAAATCAAAAGATTTGAACGCTTGCTTATTAGCAACTTATTAGCTTATTGACTCTTTCGAAAGCTGAATAAAATACATTTCGCAAAATAGACTCCATAAAATGGATCTATCGACGTTTCCAATTACAACGCAGTAAGACAAAGTATTTTCTTCTTAGTCTATGTATAAATATTGCCAAAAGAATTTTCAAAGAATCGCCGTAAGCAAAACAACAGGAGAAGCTAATAGAATAAGAGCAGATTTTTCGTACTTTGTAAATGGGAACATTTCGCGGATTAGATTGTTTGGCGAAACAATGGTTATTACATTGAACCCATTTACGTTTGTATATTAAGTAGATAATAAAATGAAAGGGGACCGTAATATTAGACTATGACGCAATCGTATGCGATTCCGATCGATCAAATTAATATGCAGTGGGCGACAGATTATTTGATCAACAAGATCGCACATTAGCTTAATTCATTACAGTATCTTTACATTAACAGTGACACAAAAAAGATTGTGTTACGTTTACCTAAATATTTCTTTTTTCATGTTATATTGACGAGTCATATTTATGGCATACGCAATCAAGAATGTGTAAATTTTCCAGAATCGTAGAGTTGTATACGCGAAATGAATTACATTTCGTAAGACGAGAAGAGAACTTGCAAAGCCCATGATAAGCTAAACTCGCGAGTATGATAGCGCATATACATTTACATTACATTTTATAAAAATGCGAAATCTGTCTCTCGATATTCAGCTGACGATGGAACCCTCTACGAAAATGGAGATTCGCGAAATATCTCGACTCGAAAATATACTTAGAATTTGCGTCAAACTTAAGCCATGTACTCGGTGTCGCTACGAACAAAAATTACGTATATTGGTCGAAGGTTGAAGGCAGCGAGCATGAACAACCATTCGTCCAGATCAACATTCTGTACACATCTGTTCACAATGTTCAATTTGCAATTTCAGTTTTCTCTTTTTTTGTGTCAGCAGTTATCTCATTACTGTTTATCTATTATCTATAGTTTCCGTGATAAGCTCACAGTGCCTGATATTACAGCTCTAAATACATTTTAAACCGCCTTTTCTCATCACCGTTAATATTCCATTCAAAAAGGATTCCCCTCAAATATGAAATAATCGAGATTCCAAAAACAATACATTCCAAGAAAAACAGAAAATCAAATTGATAAAATTGATTTTAAAAATTAAAAAAATAAATAAAGTAACATCAATTTGGTCGACATATAATATGTTTTTCTGTTCTCCTTGGGATGGCCCGGTGTATTAAGTTTAAATAATATAAAAATAATAAAATTGCACATCCAGTACATAATATTATAATAGTAAGATAAATGAGTTTTTTAACCTCGGTCGCTATTTTCGTTTGCAGATGAGCCGTCATCATGGGCACTAATATTTTCGTTTGCAGATGAGTCGTCTTCATCTTCACCAGATATTTCTGAAATGTCATCTGCAGCTTTTTCCTTTTTGCTGTTATGTCTGTCAATGTTAAAATTATTTCAATATTCATGTGAACATTAATAAGTATTATAAATGTTAAAATCTAATGACTTCTTATTATATATAAATCTTTGACTCAGGTGCGTGTTTTAGACAGCTATAAAAATCTTGTATAACATTAAAATGTATTGAATAATACTTACTTTTTTATACGAAAGGTGGCCTGGGCCAACCATGGTCCCGCTTTCCTACCAAATGTGGTTTCATTAATTGTTGGAAATTCTATAGCTACCGCTTCTGTAAGAAATGAGCACATAAACTTACGAATGAATAAAAAAACTAAAGTTGACATAAAAGGTACTACAATCTAATAAAGCGAAAGATTTAATTGTGAAATAATATAATCTTACCGATCATTATTTTGGTTATTCGACGTTTTGCCAATTTCAATTTGGTTCCTCGTTGACCTTTCCAGTTAAAAGAACTAGCTAGCTTATCGTCCAGAACCATCCGTAGAATAGAATTTACTTTTTTTTTAAGCGATTGTCCCATTACTCCGGAATGTAGAGCATTGACCTATAATTAAATTGCATATAAATAAAGTTGATTTACAATTTGAGAAAAAAAATCAAATATCTTACCACTTTTGAATGAAAAGTTTTATCTTTCTTTAATTTGTGCTCGATTTTTTCTAAATCTGACAAATTTGTTAAAGGAAATTCATCCAAAACATGTACAGCAGCGGTAGAAATATTTTCATTTGTACATTTGTTCGTCGTCTCCGTTTCCAAGAAGCTTTCCAGATTTCTATCTATCTTGCGTAAAATAGTTTTACATGATGACATTTCTTCTGCAAATAATAAAAGAACAGCTTGTAGATTTTTTGTAAAAAATGAACTGTGTAAAATCCACTTGATGAAATCTTCACGAATTGATCAATTGTTCATAACCCGATACCAAAGCTTATAATAAAATATAAGTGTATAAAATATGTTCTTAAGGTTTCTGGGTAGTCGCTAAAGCTGTCCGTCAGAAATGAGAAAACGCATGCTAAGAAATGTTACGTGCCATTTTCAAATAAAAAGGTACACCCAGAAAATAACATTTAAAATCAGTTCAGCACACTTGTAAAAAATGTGCCGAATATTTTTATTTTAAGCAACATGCAATAGTAAAACTTTTCATTATAATACATGAACGACAATATTTTCAACATACCTTCCAGCTTGCTAATTGCATCTGCAAGAGATTCTAATGTGGCTAATTCTTCCCCTTCTTTGGCAGAAGTACATTTCGGATCAATTGTGGAGCCTTTATTACTCGAAGAACATTTTTGAGAACTTAATTTTTTGTCTGAAGTAATTGCTGCAGACTTGCGCATTTCGATAGAACAAGATGATCTCTTGTAGAGGTTTTACTCCTTTACAATCCATGTAATTCTTGTTCTTTGATCTTTCATGAGAGACATTTATGTCATGTGTGACATAAGTTGGCTTTTTTACATTATTATCTGAAGATGATGAAGCTTTATCTACGCATGACGGTTTTATCATTTTATTCACATTGACAGGCTCACTTGTCTGCGCCGAATTGCTCGCATTCGCTAATTTTGGTAGTGGTGGTGCTCGGGGGGCGTTGGAGCTCTCCCCGGATTTGCGATCGGTCAATGAGATGTCGAAGGACCAGAGGGGTCTTTCCCTCACAAATGTAACGAGAATGCGAGCAAAGCAAAATGCATGCGACTCACCGTTCGTGCTGCCCCTGTGTAGGGTGTCCTCTCGTCTCCCTCGCGCTCTCGTCCTTCTTTCGGGCTCGTCCTCCGGAGGCGTGAAAGCAGGCAATCTAGCGAGCGAGGCCGTGTCCTCGCTAGAGGAGGCGTTAAGCAAGCAGGGTGCAAGGCGTGCAGGCAAGCAAATGCAGACAAGGTAACTCCCGAGCAAGGCACGAATAAACTGGCGATGAGTCGACTCTTTTGTGCTCCGAAAGTACTGTAGACTCGTCGTCGTACTAATGGCGAATGAATCGGAGCTCCCGCACTCTCTGGCTCGCCCTCCTGTAACGTACGGCGCGGGCGAATACCTCTTCCTCCCAATAATTGGGCATGCCACCCGCGGGCGGGCAGCACGAGTTGGGTGAGTCGCGCGAGCAATTACCGTTTACCGCGATCCGCCGACGTCTCGCGCGAGTCACCGAACTCGATAATATCGATAATATCGATTTCTTCCACCAAATGCAAGAATCAAGACTAACTTAACGGCTAATGTATAACGCTAATGATAGAACTAACAATGTGAGGTATGTACAACTATTTACACGCGTGGGCGCCAAACATCCCGCCCACCAAAATACAACTGGTTGTATTTTCACTCAGTCTCCGCCGCCCGGGGAGAAGTGCCCGGCGGTAAGGGGCACAACTTTACCAGGGGGCGTAATATCGCGCCGTCCGCCACCCGTACTGTGGCGACTCGCGGGACGCCATCATCACCCGGGTGTAGCGCCTCGACCCTTCCGCGTCTCCATCGCAGCGGAGGTGCGTTCTCGTCTCTTATGAGGACCAAAGAGCCCACTGTGAGCGGGTTCGCGGAGACCCACCACTTGGGACACTGCTGTAGAGTGCTAAGGTACTCTTGGTGCCAGCGCCTCCAAAAGTCCTGGTGGATCCGCTGGACGAGCTGCCATCGACTCAGACGACTAATTGGCAATGGAGTTAGGTCGGGAGTGGGAACGGACACGAGCGGTTCCATCGTAAGAAAATGACCCGGTGACAGGACCTCGAGATCAGAGGGATCGGTGCTCACGGGGCAGAGGGGCCGGGAATTCAGGACGGCCTCGATCTGAGCGAGGACCGTCGTGAACTCCTCCACTGACAGGATCTGCTCCCCCACCACCCGTCGGAGGTGGGTTTTAAAGGACTTGACTCCCGATTCCCAAAGGCCCCCGAAGTGGGGCGCGGAGGGAGGATTGAAAGACCATTTTATTTTCTCTCGCTCCGCTGCGAGGCACATGCGGTTCTCGAGCTCCCGCGCGGCTCCCACAAAATTAGTGCCACAGTCACTGTATAGCAACGAGCAACGTCCGCGCCGGGCCACAAAGCGTCGCAGCGCAGCGAGAAACGAATCCGTCGACAGTGAAAAGGCTATCTCCAAGTGTACGGCCTTGACCGCGAAACAGACGAAGAGGCATACGTATACCTTGAAGGAAGAGACCCCCCGAGCTCGACGGGTGACCATCGCGAACGGTCCCGCGAAATCCACGCCGCTTATCGAGAAGGGCTTGGCCTGCCGAATTCTCTCGACCGGTAGATCCGCCATGAGAGGCTGAGAAGCTCGCGGATCCGCGCGGAAACAGTTGTAGCATCGCGAAAGCACGCGCTGGATGGCGCGGTGAACTCCAAGGATCCAGTATTGTTGCGCCAGCAGGTACTGCAGCGTGCGGCGACCCGGGTGTAGGTGTGCTTGATGCACTTGTTCAATCACGAGGTCGGTTAACCGATGTTTATTAGGCAATAGAACCGGGTGCTTGCTCTCGAGTGGCAGTCCCGACTTTGCGAGTCGGCCGCCCACCCTGAGAAGGCCCGCAGGGTCCAGGAAGGGAGCGAGTTTGCGTAGAGGCTTGGGAATTTTCTTCCCTCCTCGAAGTCGATTTATTTCATCGCCGAAAACCTCGGATTGCACAATTTTCACTAAAACTAATAATGCGGATTGAGATTCGAACTGATCCACGGCCAAGGTCGCGGGTGCCGGCTTGGCGCGGAATCGGTTTGCAAATCTTAAGCTATACGCGATAATTCGACAAATTTTGCCTAATGACGAAAACTTCTCGAGTAACGAATAGACGGAATTAGGTGGATCGAGCGCGACGAGCGACACGATCCTTTCTTCCTCGCTAGGAAGGAATTTTTCGGACACGACCGGTTCGGCTCGGGGTGCGAACGCGACGAGCCACTCCGGGCCCCCCCACCATAGCGAACTGGCCACCAAATCGCGGGGAAAAAGGCCGCGAGAGCAAAGATCCGCCGGATTCGACTCGGTATCGACGTGGCCCCAAGCCGAGACTCGTACGTTATCTTGAATAAGGGCAACGCGGTTACGCACGAATGTTTTCCACCGTTGTGGAGCGGAGCGGATCCAGGCGAGAACGGCCTCGGAGTCCGACCAGGCATGTTCGGCCTCGACGTTAAGATGTCCCTGAAGGACTCGGCGAACGTAAGCGATTAATTTTGACAGTAGGAGAGCCGCACAGAGCTCCAAACGAGGTATGGTGAGAGGTCGAAGCGGGGCGACTTCAGATTTCGCGCAAAGGAAGCGAATCACAACGCCGTCGCGCGTAACAAGGCGCAAGTAGATCACGGCCCCGTACCCCAGCTCACTGGCATCGCAAAACCCGTGAATCTCGCAACGAATTACATAACCTTCATCCAGCGCACGCGGAACTCGGAGGGAGGCCAACGCGTCGAACTCGGCTCGGTAGCGATCCCAACTACGACATATCGCCATTGGAGGCTCGTCATCCCAATCTAGCTTCAGCGACCATAAGCGCTGTATCAGGCACTTCGCGGCGAACGTGAGGGGGGCCAGGAAGCCCAAGGGGTCAAAAATTCGGGCTACCTCCGACAATATAATACGTTTGGTGCATCCGCGATCCAGCGGACTGACCTGAAAACCGAAACAATCGGATTGCGAATGCCAACGGAGGCCTAAGACCTTGTAGGACTGATCCTCACTCGGTTCAAATGACAGCATCGCCTGACTACGCAACTGCGGGTCGAGACCATCCAACGCGGCGGGATGGCTACTCGCCCATTTCCTGAGTTCGAAGCCGGCGCTCCGGAGTAACGATAACAGCTGGTCGCGAAGCGCACGAGCCTTTTCAACTGTACGAACGCTAATCACTACGTCGTCCACGTACAGCGCTTCTAACAGGGCAGCGGATGCGAGTGGATATTTTTCACGGTACTCGAGAGCTAGCTGGAGCAAACAGTAGATCGCGAGGAACGGGGAGGAGGTGAAGCCGAACGTGACCGTCTTCAGCAGATAATCAAGGATCGGATCTGATTCTGAGAAACGCCAGACAATGCGTTGGTAATCGCATTGCTCCGGATTTATCCATATCTGACGAAACATCTGTTTTACGTCGGCAGTTAACGCCACCGGCTCGGCGCGAAACCCAAGCAGGATGGCGAACAGATCTGGCTGTAGTTTGGGACCGCTAAGTAGGGTGTCGTTTATGGACAACCCGTTGGGGCAGCGCGACGAGGCGTTGAACACCACCCGCAATTTGGTAGTGGTGCTATCGTGTTTATATACGCCGTGGTAAGGCTAGTAAAATATACGACCATCCGACGGGAACGGATTCTTGATCAATTCCATGTGACCGCTGTCGAGATAATCCTGCATAAACTTATTGTAATTGGCCCTGTAGTCGGGATTCGACTTGAAGCGGCGCTCGAGCGCGCGCAGACGATTAACCGCTATAGACCGCGAGTCGACGAAGGTAGGAGGATCCGACGAAAAGGGGTATGAGACGACGAAACGACCCGAGTGGTCACGATATGTGGTCCTGGCGAAAATTTCCTTACATCGGCGATCATCGTCAGAACCCAACGTGTGCTCAGGGACCTCCTCCAGCTGCCAAAACCTGCCCACTGCAGACTCGATAGACTCTAGAGTGGTAGCGAATGAGTGCAGAGGTGCCACCTGCAGAGACGGGGACACCGCGCCCGTCAGGACCCAGCCAAATACCGTGTTGAAGGCGTCCGGTTCCCCCTCCCCTCCCTTACGACGACCGTCACGTAATATAGAGACGAACGATTCCGCCCCCAACAAGACGTCAATGCTGCCGGGCAAGTGATACTCAGGATCCGCGAGGGGCAACCCCTTTAAGTGATTCCACGCTCTGACCGCGACTCTGCTATTCGGCAGCAGCGATGCAATGCGCGGGAGAATCGTGGCCTCGATCGGAAACCGTATATCGTCGCGGCCGCGGACCCGGAGAACAAACGACGTAAGGCCTTTTGTCGTGGCCGCCTTTGCTTCGTTCACCGCAAAAACCGCCGCACTGTGCCTCGTCCGACGGAAGCCGCCTCTCTGGATGCAGCCCTCCGTAACGAAATTAGCCTGGCTCGCGCTATCTAATAGTACGCGAACGGGGAACGCGTTGCTACGCGAATCGATCAACTCTGCGCGTGCGGTGGACAACAGCACAACGCTATCGGCGAGACTCGTCATCGACACGAGCGGCTGATCTTCCCGTTTGCTTTCGGTCGCGGGGTCCGGGGCGGTCGGAGTAACGGCCACCGGTTCGGCCGTAGGGGTGGAAGTAGAGCCGTGCTCGAAATGTAACAGCGTGTGATGCTTCATGCCGCACGACCGACATGTCCATGCGGAGGGGCAATTCTTTATGCCGTGCCCGGAGTGCAGGCAATTAACCCGGGAAAAAAAAATTATATATAATCATATATAATTATATATAAATGATCATATATAATTATATATGAAAATTGGCACGATATAATTTTATCTGATTATATATAAAAATATATAATTCTACAAATTTTTATATAATTTTATATAATTATATATAACTTTATATTAAGGTTTACTTTCAAGGAATTATATATTATTATATAAAATTATATAAAATTATATATAATTTTATATAATTTATAATGAATAAATAAAAAGTGAAATAATTTATTCCATATATATATATTATAACTTGGGACTGCTTGACGTGAGACAGTGCCGTGTCTCTTGATAGCGTTTTTATATCATTGTACGTCAAATTTTAAATACGAGAAACGAATCCTATCGAATGCCATCTATTGGATAAATCCGAATTAAAGTTTATATATGATTATATATAATCATATATAATCTACATGGATAAGTTTAAACGATAAAACTGATTATTTCTATATCTGGACAGATACAATTATATATAATTATATAAATTTATATATTTAAGAATTTACTTATTCAGAAAAATTCTATATTTATTTATATAAAAATATATTAATATATATAATTATTTAAAATTATATATAATTTTACATGAGGAATCAGATATAATTTTATATAATTATATAGAAAAATATATATTTTATATAATTATATATTTTAATATATATTTATATATAAATATATACTTTAAAATTTTCTGATTTATACAAATTATATATGCTTATATATAAATATATATAAATATATATACTTATATATAATTATATAAATTTATATATTTTAGGATTTACTTATTCAGAAAAATTCTATATTCATTTATATAAAAATATATTAATATATATAATTATTTAAAATTATATATAATTTTATATGAGGAATCAGATATAATTTTATATAATTATATAGAAAAATATATATTTTATATAATTATATATTTTAATATATATTTATATATAAATATATACTTTAAAATTTTCTGATTTATACAAAATTATACATGCTTATATATAAATATATATAAATATATATACTTATATATAATTATATAAAATTTTATATAATTTTATATAAGAATCTAGATATAATTATATTAAATTATATAAAAGAATACTTATTTATATATAATTATACATAATTTTATATGTTTATATATAGTTATATATAATTTTTTTTCCCGGGAAAATGAGATACAACGAGATCTGAAATTCATGTAAAGTCAGATCTGATTGGATACAATTTTATCTCGCCAGATCTGCATGGCCATATCTGATCACATGCAGCCAGATATGCTGAACTATAATTCAATCTCACCAGATCTGACCATTGCTTCCGTTCGATATTGAATCGCAGATCCAATCGGATCTCTTCCGATCTAATCGGACATTATCTGATTGCTTCAGATCTCCTGAAGTACGAGCAGACATTACGCCTCAGATCTTGTCGGATCTGAGCAGACCTAGCCAGACATATCTTGATCTCACCAGATAAGACCAATCTTGACTTACAAAGTTGTGTTGCTGATCCAATCAGATCTCTTCCGATCTTGCTGGATCTGAGCAGACCTAGCCAGACATATCTTGATCTCACCAGATAAGACCAATCTTGGCTTACAAAGTTGTGTTGCTGATCCAATCAGATCTCTTCCGATCTTGCCAGATCTGAGCAGATCTCGTCAGTATAGAACTTATAAAAATTTCGTTCTCAAATTGTCCGTTATTAATTTTTACACCCAATGTTAGACATTATATCAAGCCTACGTTCGTTTTCTTCCACTGGGAACATATACTATATTAAAAATCTATAATATACGTAATGTACCCTATATATTTTTAGTATAGTACATGCTCCCAGTGGGAAAAATTGGGAGAAAACGAACGCAAGGCAAATATAATATTAACTCTGTAAAGGGGAAGTTTAATGATTTTTGGTCAAAAAAATCAATTAATTTTTATATTAAAAACAGTTTTCTCAATTTTGAAACATTAACATATATAACAAACATAGTCTCTGCTAATTTGATAATAATTGTTAATTTCGACACCATATTTAGAATTTATTATAAATATTCCATTAAAAAAGTACCATGCAAAATTAATTAATAATAGGTAAATATAAAAGATTAATGTGTATATGTATATATAAACATAATCTTTTAAATTATTTTGCAAACATACCTTATAATTTAAACTGATAAAATAATATAATCACATATAACTTATATAGTCATATAAGATTATATATGATCAGATCATAATGTTGCATCTCAAAGTATCCGATAGATGGCATTCGACAGAATCTGATTCTCGTATTTAAAATTTGATGAACAGTGGTATAAGAACGGTATCAGACACGGCAGTGTCGTGCTAAGTTGCGCTAAGTTATGTAAATCGTGGAACGGCACAATTTTTGTATCGTGGAGTCCACTTTTATAATAAAGTGGCATATTTAAAAAATAACATTTAAAAACAACAATTTTCTGCGGTGGATGGACACCGCATCAGATCAGATCTACTCATGTCTGATTGGATCTGAGCAGATATAATAGATTATTCTCGTCGTTACATATCTGACTTTATCCGCTAAGATCGGATCAGATCTACTTATGTCTGATTGGATCTGATCAGATAGGGCCAATATTTTGATCAAACCAGATCTGAGTGGATCGGATCTGATGAGATCTGATCAAGTCTGTTCAGATCTCTTCCATTTTTTCCCGGGAAGACAAAGTTTTAATTCGCGAGCGGAGGAGGATCGCTCCCTCGAGGTGAGGTTGAGGAACCGAGGACATTTCGCTATATAATGCTGCTCCTTACAGACCGGGCAATCCTTCGTATGAGTTACAAAGGACGAAACCGCCGCGGATGCATTAGATTTAAGTGACATGGAGGACGGACCCGAAATGGCTTCCAGTTCGTTACAATGCTCGGACAGAAACTTGATGAGTTGCGCGTATCGCGGTATCTCTTCGGCTTGATGAGTGGACTCGAACTTCTCCCGCAATGATCGGGGGAGCTTTTCTAACAGGAAGTTTAGCAGGAGAAAATCCCACGAGTCGGTCGGGAACTTCATTAGATTTAGCGCGCGCGTGTTCTCGGTGAACGCGTCCACCAAGTTGTGTAGAGCGTCGGCCGATTCCGTTTTCAGCGGCTTTGCATCGCGTATCGCCCTCAGGTGGTGATCCGCTAGTTTCCGTCTGTTTCGATATCTATCGAGGAGCGATTCATAAGCTATCACGTAATATTCCGCGGTGAAGGGCAAATTTTTGATCACGTTAAGCGCCTCGCCTTTCAACGAGGCCAACAGGTATTGATACTTCTCCATCGGGGAAATCTGTCGGTTGTTGTGAATCGAAGCGTTAAAGAGCGCGATGAAGGAGGGCCAAAATGTAAGATCGCCCGTGAATTGCGGCAGTGGGATCTTAGGCAACTTAATCGCCGATGAGCTACCCGCGGGAGGAGCGTTTCCGGGCGTCGAGCCCGTAAGCGTGTGATACCGCTCCTTCACGGCATAATGTAGATTGTCAAATTCCGCCCGAATCGCGTCCTCGGTTTCGAACTCGGCGGTCTCCTGAATTATCTTGAGATGCGCGTTCTCGAAATCCTCCGCGATCCGCGCCACGCTCGAATAGCGGGCCAAAAAACTTTCGCGACTCGCCGCCTCCGTCGGGGCCCTCAGAGCGAGCGCATGGATTTCCCGCATCCGTCGGACGCATAATTCGCGGCAGGATGGATGGGACCGCGTCTTCGACATACTGCGTTGATGCGAAAGGGCTAGCAGCTATCCAAGCACGCAATACGAGCAGAAAATGGGATATACGAAGCAGGAACAGATGAAGGACCGCGGACGTTTCAGGCAATGGCAACTGGTCCAGCACGAAATATCTCGATAGCTTCGAGTCCGAACTTCCCGAAATGTAAGCAACAACCCGGTTTCGTCCGCCAAGGTGACGAGCAACGGGCGGCTCGACTCGTATGCCCACGCAAAATGACAACGAGATTCGCGGATCGCGACTTTCACGCGACAGCTAGGAGATGCCTATCTCGATTCACGCACGAATCGGAACGCAAGGCGGGAATCAAGCGGGGTAGCACGCAAGGGCAGCAATAATGTTCAAATGCAATTGGTAATAATTTTATCGTTCGGTCGGCGCGGGTCCTCGGTTATGACGGAAGACACATTCACGCCTTTATTTTGACCAAGCCTTCTGCTTCACGTGTCGCGTTAATGGCTTATAATAATTTTAATAATACACGATTGCGATTTTTCGCATTATTTACATATGACTTGTGTAAGATATTATTACTAAGACTCGAAGTGTATAATGCCAGGGATCCGCGCTCACCAACGGTACTTTCGTTCGACGGTATTATATTATTGCAAATTCCTGAGCTTGGAATAACCGAAATAATATTTTGAGTCGAGCAGCAAGACGCAGCAACAACGAGGGATCGAGCGACGTGTTATCGTTGAGCGCGAGTCCCTTTGAAAAAACTGTTTACGCGCGGTCGGCCCGTGACCGAGCGTCGAGGCCGCCGTCAGGTATGCGAACAAAGATGACGAGATCGAGAATATTCGTTAGAGAATGTTCTTTGATTTCAAGAGACGAATTGTAGTTTCGCCCGATAGCGAAAATGACGATTTGATCGGCACGAAAATAGTTAACGGCAAGAGCGATCGACGACAATGGCGCGCAAGATCCCGCGCGCGTATTCTCGTCGCGAGACGAAACTGCAACCGAGAGATATCGCGGCGTATTCGCGCCGCCGATTGATCGTGAATGCACTTACGCACAAATTATCCATACGAAACACGATTCGAGGGACGAGCGAGAGGTCGGCGGTACCCTCTAAACGCGGATCCGGCTCGAAGGACCAATGCTTGGGGGGCGTTGGAGCTCTCCCCGGATTTGCGATCGGTCAATGAGATGTCAAAGGACCAGAGGGGTCTTTCCCTCACAAATGTAACGAGAATGCGAGCAAAGCAAAATGCATGCGACTCACCGTTCGTGCTGCCCCTGTGTAGGGTGTCCTCTCGTCTCCCTCGCGCTCTCGTCCTTCTTTCGGGCTCGTCCTCCGGAGGCGTGAAAGCAGTAGAGGAGGCGTTAAGCAAGCAGGGTGCAAGGCGTGCAGGCAAGCAAATGCAGACAAGGTAACTCCCGAGCAAGGCACGAATAAACTGGCGATGAGTCGACTCTTTTGTGCTCCGAAAGTACTGTAGACTCGTCGTCGTACTAATGGCGAATGAATCGGAGCTCCCGCACTCTCTGGCTCGCCCTCCTGTAACGTACGGTGCGGGCGAGTACCTCTTCCTCCCAATAATTGGGCATGCCACCCGCGGGCGGGCAGCACGAGTTGGGTGAGTCGCGCGAGCAATTACCGTTTATCCGCCGACGTCTCGCGCGAGTCACCGAACTCGATAATATCGATAATATCGATTTCTTCCACCAAATGCAAGAATCAAGACTAACTTAACGGCTAATGTATAACGCTAATGATAGAACTAACAATGTGAGGTATGTACAACTATTTACACGCGTGGGCGCCAAACAGGTGGTATCAACTGTATATTTCGTCCTTTCGTGTTATTGTTTTCCTTGTCATTGTCAGAATTATCGTCAAAATACTTAATCGGTTTTCTCAATCGTTTTCCTTTCCCTTTTTCTTCAAAATCTGAGTATAGCGTGGCATTAGGATTTTTGGAAACTTTGACCAGCATTTTCATTCCCTGATCATACTTCTCTGCAAAAGTCATAAAATCCAAATGTAAGAGTAAGAATTGTAAACTATGTGAAAAAAGGAAAATTATGCGTGAAAAATTATCTTAATGTAAAATTTACCAATGCCTTCTTCTATTGTCTTGATGGAAAAACAATTCCACTCCGAATTAGCCTTTGCACACTGTTTTACTAATTTCTGTACAGTCGCTTGATGTTCAGTCATAGGATACCAACAAAATGTCCCCGTCGTCGTAATCCACGAAGACGGAATAAGATCGTTGAAACTTTCAATATCTTCTTCTTCGTCTGTTTCAAAGTGGACAATTGACCATTTTGCCACATCGTCATCAGTATGCATTTTTCCAGTAGATACTGATTTTTCGCAAAAAACGTTATCATTCATGCTTGATATTTTATAATTGTACCCAAATTAATTGGATTGCTTATTATAATTTGTTATTCCTGCAAAAATATTAGAAACAGAACACTTGTAAAATTTTATAATTTCATAAACTTATTGGATAAACAACATTCTGATCGGTATTCTGTAACATTATATTTTATACAATGAAAAACTTATAATTTAAGAATTCTAGTTTTAATATAGAATTAATAGTCTTTAATTACATTAATCTTAATTTTTAATTTACTCTTCCTCTGTAAGGTTTAAAATAATCACGTTTGTGACCTAATTAAACGAGTATATAGCTAATATTGTATGATTACAAGTGAATTATTTGTACCTGTAATGTGTTCCTTATTGTCACATACAACGAAACCCATGTACAAAATACAATACCAGATAAAAAAAGAAAAATAGATTGAAGTAGAATAGTAAGATCTCAATTAAAGCGTATCACAATGTAAAATTGACAGTACAACGTAACCAGTTTTGTACGGCAACTGTACGTATTTTGTCGTAATTTCTGACAATGGCCACATTTTGAGATTCAATAATTTGTTAACTTTAAATACCCCTACGCGGGAACTCTCAGAAGGTATAGTGTAGAAGTCGCATTTATTAATAAATTCTCTACCGATAACAACTGAAACTTGCAAACGCTCACAAAAAGCTATATTCTCAATTTGAATAAAGGTTCCGGCAGCAGTACCACAGCAATTATTAGGGCTTTTGTTCATTATTTTAAATTTTGGAAGAGCAACACCACGATACTGACGCGTACAAGCTGGTAACAAAGGACCCTCATTATGGGGATTTAAAAAACTTGGAAATTGTTTATCTTGGCGTTTTTTCCTTAAATTATCCGACTCAAACGACATTATTTCTCCAATTCGTCGTCCTATTTGTTCAAGTGGCTTATTGCGTCCTCTAACTTTTCTTTTAATGTTTTGCATATAATTTTCAAAAGGAAATGCAGATATCGTATCCAAGGAGAAATCATTTAATTTGTCGACAAAATAATCTACATCATCAACTATGTAAATGTTGTTATGAAAATTGTGAGAAATAAAATTTTGATCGTATAATAATACAGTTGACTGAACAAAATGTTTTAAAAGATCTTTAGCAAATTGACGAAATTCCTGCTTTTTACACAGATTCACGTTTAATAAAATTCTCATTGCAAAATAAAATTCCAAGAAATGAATATATTTCTCTTTACTCAAAACATTCTTGAGAACAATTGGTCCTATATATAAAAGAAATAATCTAAATTCCGTTGCTTTCCACCGTAAAACAATGTAGAGTTCTCTACATTTTCTTGAAAACTCTACAGGAATATACCTTTGAAACTAAACAAGAAGATTTGACACCAATTCAACTTGTGCAGCCGAAAGTCTATGAGGAATTGCTTCCTGGTACCACATATTCACTATCATTGAACGCATTATGCCAAGGCATTGCAAGTGTAAATAATCGAGAATAAAATGCTTTACAAAATCTAAATCCGCGATATTAATAAGAGGAGTATCTCGACGGCGAAAATTCGGGTCTCTCCTTTGTACAAAATCTTCAGAAGTGCGAGCAGGACTCTCTAAATCAATGAAAATCCGTCGATTGTCTGAAGTGACACCTCGAACAGTACACCTAGTGCAGGAATGAAATCCTGTATGTGATACGGTTCCCATAATATAACTTTTCGCTGGAGCATCGCAAACAAAATAAACACCATCTAACTGTGCAGTATGATTCTCAAAATGAAGGCCATTCTCATGGAGACTATTAATTTCAGTTATAAAATCTGTTAAATAATCTTCTAAATTTACAGGTTTTTCTTTACCGTAATAAATTCCTACAGGAAATACTTCTTTACGCAATTCTGGAACGGATACTACAGTGCATAATATAGGATACACTTGATCAGGCGAACTTCTAAACAGAGGTAATCCATCAATGTTTATTAATAATTTAAAAGAATTTAAGGTTTTCAAATATTCAGAAGCAATTTTTAATAATTGATTTTTTAATCCTATATAAATGTAATAGCCAGGCTCAACAACTTTTTTAATTAATTTTGTTCCTGTTTTCAACAGTGTTCGTGCACTGACAGGAAATCTGTCTTCTGAATCATCGGCAAAACATTCGTGATTTTTTTTTAAACCTTTCAATAAGTCTGAAATTGCTTCGTGCGTTACATTATGCTTTAAAGCCCAACCACGAAGAAATTTTAGCACTTTTAAATTTGCGGAAGCTAAATTGTCACTAGACCGCGAACAGTTAGAATTAGATGGCGAGTAAGGATGGTGGGGAGAATCATCAGGGTTTATATTTTCATACAAAATATACCCTTCTCCATTACCATCGTTATTGCAGTATTCATAATCAGAATGTTCAGAATGTTCAGAGTACTCAAAATTATGAGAATGGTCAGAAAATTCAGACTGATCAATAAGTTCCAAATTGTGAGGAAGTTCAAATTTTTTTTATCATGAAAAACATCTGGTATTTCAGAAGTATGGGTTCTAACGAAAGTATGTGATTGTTCGAATTCAATTGAAGAATTCGTTGAATTGGATTCCTCTACATCTTCACTGATAAGTTTCCTTATTTTTACTTTCTTATGAAGCTTATGAAACGGTATATCTTTTGGCATATTCTTGAATGAACTGTAAAAATATAATTACATAAAATATGCAGATATATTAGAAATATATTCTCAGACAGCATAGATCCCCCAAGGACATTCTAGACATTTTGAGACACCCTACGTTCTAACGGGTATATATAAGAGAACGGGTATATTCGCAGTTCGCCGTAATTAGTCCTGCTTAGGCAGTCCAAAATGGCGAACTGCGAATACCCGTTCTTTTATATACATATACCCTGCGTTCTAAGAACTTCCCCACAATACACATTAACTCATATATATATATATATATATATATATATATATATATATATATATATATATATATATATATATATATATATATATATATATATGAAATCAATGTTTCAAGACGCAATGTGAAAGCAATGTTTAAAGACGCTAATTAAGTGATTTTGTACGTGTATTTCTCCGACTGACGTGAGTGCTTCGGTGTGATCGTTGAGATAAAATATAATAGTGTAATTAATAAGGCTCTGCGTTATGATTCCTGCGAATCGAATTAACGGAAAAATTGATCGGTGTTGCAACCCCTTCAATTTAAAACATTATTTAAAAAATAAGCCTTACGATATCCTTCACCTGCAATGATAAAAAAAATGCTAACATTACGCAGCGATTATTTACTATGTGGTAATTGTGGGGAAAAAATTCTATCGTCGGATGACTCGGATGATTCATCAAGGTTTTCTAGTAAGCTCTCGATAATTCTTATATGCTTTCTTCTTATTATTAACATTATTTTTTAACAAAGAATATTTGGAAATAAATTATTTACTAACTATTTAGTTTACTTCATTATTTGTTTCATTTATTTTAAGTCGATGATGGAGACAAAACGACATCAAACTCTAATATGATTACGCCGATATCATCGTTCAGCACGATTAGATGTTTGAAACGAGAAGTTTCAGAGCTCAGTGTCTCGATACAATTACCAGTGATCAATTAGGGACTAAAATTGATTGGAAACTCTCCGATTCCAAAAAGACGTTGTCGCGTGGGATCGAGCTCTTGGGTGGCCACCAAGATACAACGAGTATCACAAAGCTTGAAGCAAATGTTTGGCGTCAAGTTTAATGAAGCTGAAGTAGCTATTCACGACTTAGCTCTGATGATCGCCCAAATAAAAGAAGCCTTCCATGCCTCGGGGACTTCATATTAACGGAAAATTGAATTGATGACAATTCTACCAAAGACTTGGAGTATTTCGCACATGGCGCAGACAATTGGTTCGACATATCATATGGCAAAGGTAGCAAAAAATCTCGCAACACAGGGAAAAGTATTATCCATGGACTTAAAAAGAAAAGGTGAATATAATAAGAGGTGAATTTAATAAAAGTGAATAAAATAAAATTTATCATCTCACTTTAGGCAGGTGTTTGCCAGCCGAGCTAGTGCAGGAAGTGATCAATTTTTACCATGATGATGACGTGAGTTCTCTCCGGCCCGGTAAAAAAGAGTTCTTGTCTCATCGTAATAATGAGGGTGTTCGAGTTCAGCACCAAAAGCGACTTGTTCTTGGGAATCTAAGAGAATTATATCAACGATTCAAAGAGATCCACCCCGATATGTCTATCGGATTCTCATCATTTGCAGAACTGCGTCCTGATTACTGCGTTCTGGCAGGAAGTGGAGGAACCCATACCATGTGCGTTTGTTCGAGTCACCAGAACTTTAAATTAATGATGACAGGTGATTCAATTCATGTTTTTTATCACGCAAATGATTAATTTGTGCCGGAAATTTTTTTTTATTGTAGTGATTGATTATGCGGTTTAAAAAATAATTCTTGTGGAAAACAGCCATATTATGGTAAAATTCTTATTGTTAATTTGAAAATATGAATATTATCTATACACATAGATCTATAAACAATTAACAGATAATTTATTAAACTCACGTTACTCATAGAACACTGTCGTGCATAATCAATTGTTCACTTTTTTCAGACCTAAAGAATTGTAATATTTATTACACTCTCGATTGGAGCGACAAACAATTGAACAATCCGTTATGTATCGTTCCGATCAATTTATTGATTTATTGGTGATCTTCTACAATATTTTTTATCAATCGCTTTATTGTTTTTTTACGATAGTGTGTAGAGAATATTAAAAAAATTTTATAATCAAGTACTACAGCCGGAACAAATTAATTAATTAGTCTACTTTTTCATTTAATTTTACAATAAAATTTTTTATTTTTTAGGTTGCAAATTAAAAATTTTTTCACGCCAGCAAAGTGTCCAGTTCGAGACGTACGAGGATGTTTTACAGCTATTGACATGCCGCGATTTCAATCCTATTTGTCATTTCAATCGTTGCGCTCAATGTCCTGGAGATGCGGATTTAAAAAAAATAATAACAGGATTATTCAGCGAAAATAATGTCGAATCCGTTACGTACAAGTCTTGGATAACGAAGCCGCGCTGCACTCTAATAACAAAGACTTGCAGCGCTGAGGAATTTGTAGAAGTTTTCTGTAATGAAACAAGATCTCTTCTGCAACATTCTTTCATAGCTAAGCAACAATCTAGTTATCAGAGATTCGTCAAAGATAATTTAGCAAATGATGAATGTATAGCAATTTGCCACTTCGCCGAAAACTATGCATTCGTCATTCAAGACGCGGCCCCAGGATTTCATTGGAACAATAATCAGGCGACTGTCTATCCTGTAGTTTTATATTACAAATCCAATGGAATCCTGAGCCACAAAAGTCTTACAATCATCTCGGATTGTTTGCATCACGACGCGACGCCATCACGGTTTGGGCGTTTTTGCGATTTGTGAACGAATTCATGAAGTCTCTCGTACCACACGTCTCGAAAATAATTTATTTTTCTGACGGAGCACCGCAGCAATTCAAAAATTTTAAAAATTTCTCGAACATTTACCACCACGAGGTCGACTTTGGTGTTCGCGTTGATTCGAGTGGCACTTCTTTGCCACTGCTCATGGCAAAGGGCCATGTGATGGAATCGGTGGGACGCTGAAACGCTTAGCTGCGCGAGCAAGTCTTCAACGTCCTACCGACCAACAAATTTTGGACCCGATGGATTTATTCAACTGGGCTAATGAACCGGGCACACTGCCATCCATCTCTGTCAAGTATTGGGACAAAAAAAATTATGAAATTGCCGCCGAATTTTTGACAGGTTGGTACAATCAAACAAAAAGAACACCTCAGACTCAACGTGTCCACTGCGTCATACCAAGTAAAAATGATAAATTAATTGTTAAAGATTACTCATTTTCAAATAATTATACTGAGCACAAAATAATAAAATAATAAATAATATGTTCTTAAATAAATGTACTTTAATCTAAATCGATTCAGAATTGTCTGAAACGCGTTTTTAACTACACTTTTGTGAGTCAAATATTACTACTGCCTCACAAAAAAATTTATAAAAAATTCCTAAAAATTCTGCGCAACTTCGGACCAGGCTTAAAATTTTTCTAATATTTTCTAGAATATTCCCTATAAATTTCAAAAAAATAGAAAATGGGGTTTTTGAGATATTCAAATTTTTGTGTGTTTTTACTTTATTAGCTTAAAATCATTGTTATAAAAATTTGGAGTAATTTTTTTTTAACTATGATCTAAATAGCGTATTTTATGTTCAATGATTTTTTTTCTTAGACGTTGTCTAATAGGCGAAAAAATTCATTGAAAATTTTGCAATCCTCATTTTGCACAGGCTCTATTTCGGAAACGCTACATTTATTATAGAAACGATCTTACAGGGGTATAGTACTCGTAAAGACCTGTTAAAAAACGAGCAGCTATAAAAAATAAAAAGGTCGAAGTTTGACCCCTTGCGAATTGGCGTGGAATGCCCCATATATACATACATACATACATACATACATACATATTATATAGGCGCTGTAATTACGTATACGTATGTGTATGTGTATATTGGTGCGTCCGTGCTGAGACGCCCGTTACATCGCGGCGACGCGAGATTCTCAATTGTGGAGCCTCGGTCCGGTCTCGAGCGGACGCGACGGCAGGGATGCCAGATTTGCGTAGCAAAAACGCAAATCTGGCATCCCTGCGCGACGGCCCGAGGCTCCAGAACAATTGAGAATCTTTGGTAAATCAATAACGATCGATAACAGCTGTTCATGAAAAACGCGGTTTAGAACCGGAATTAGAAATGTCGGTATTATCGACATTTTTAGTTCCGCTTGAGTGGCGTTGTTTTCGCGGTCGAGTTCGCCTGTCACTGCAGGATCCCCTTAAGTTACACAAAAAGTCAGTAGACATTCCTGTTAGTGGAATCGGAGAAACGCTTTCTTATATCAAATTTGCAACATGTGCAACTGTTAAATCTAGAATTAATGACTTCGCAATTAATATCAATTGTTTAGTTATTCCGAAGGTAACAGAGCTTTTACCGTCAAAGACTATTAATCGTATATATCTAGGCATTCCGGAAAACATTATTTTAGCAGATCCAACATTTGATCAACCAAATAAAATAGATATGCTTATCGAAGCAGAACATTTTTATCAATTGTTATGCGTTGGTCAAATTAGGTTAAAGACAGGTGCGACTATTTTGCAGAAAACACGATTTGGTTGGGTAGTTTCCGGGAAAGTAGATTCTAATGAGAGCTAACCCCGAGCAAACGATGCCACCTCTCTCGAAACACTCTTGAAGACATGGTACATAAATTCTGGGAAATCGAGGAAATACCATCATGTAAAATCCTATCACCTGAGGAAGAGGAATGTGAGAAACATTTTCAGCGGACAATACAGAGGCTTCCGTCAGGGCATTACTCAGTAGGATTGCCATTCAACGATCAGAAAGAGAAGTTAGGTGAATCATATGGAACAGCCTTAAGAAGATTTCAAGAATTAGAGAAAAGACTGATCAAGGATCCTAAGTTATATGAAGAATATCGAAAATTTCTTAATGAATATGAAGCATTGGGACATATGACACAAGATGAAGATCCAAACTTGAAGAATGGATATTTTCTTCCGCATCATGCAGTCGTGAAGGAGTCAAGTACTACAACAAAAGTGAAAGTAGTGTTTAACGCTTCTGCAAAAACAACAACTGGCGTGTCACTAAATGATGTGTTACTCACCGGTTAGTAGATCAAGATCTATTCTCAATAATTATGAGATTTCGTTTACACCCTATAGCTATAACAGCAGACATTGAAAAAATGTATAGACAGGTGTATATACATAAAGAGGATCGTAAATATCAAAGGATAATATGGAGAAACAAACCAGAGGAACCTCTTCAAATTAAAGAGCTTAACACAGTAACCCAGGGGATGACTTCAGCACCACACCAGGCAACTAGTTCAATAAAGCAGTTATCAAAAGATGAAGCAAAAAGATATCCAGAGGTATCAAAGATCATCATTAAAGACATCTATGTTGATGATGTATTGACGGGTGCAAAGACAGTGGAACAAGCAAAAATATTGAAGAAACAGCTTACTGATTTATTAAGTAGCGGAGGTTTTTACTTGAGAAAATGGGCTTCCAATCATCCACATCTCATAGAAGAGCAGGAAACTGACAATGGAGCAGAAGAAAACATAAATTTAGATTCTCAAAATATACAAAAAACATTGGGAATTCTTTGGAATCCACACCAAGATTGTTTCCTGTATCGAATTACATTACAACCTATAGAGGATAAGGTGACAAAACGTTCTATATTGTCACAAATTGCATCTCTGTATGATCCACTTGGTCTATTAGGACCAGTTATAGTTAAGGCTAAAATACTTCTTCAGGTCTTGTGGAAACTACAGTTAACATGGGATGAAGCAGTTCCAGAGGAAATCTACACAGCATGGAAAACTTTTCAGAATCAAAAGGGTGAACTAAATAACATCACTTTTCCACGAAAAGTCTGCATAGCACAATACAAAAGTCTACAGTTACATGGATTTGCAGATGCCAGCGAAAAAGCGTATGGAGCATGCTTATACATCAGATCATTGAACAGCCAACAATCACATGTGGTATTGGTTTCTCTAAATCAAGAGTGGCTCCATTAAAAGGACTCACATTAGCCAGATTGGAATTAAGCGCAGCTTTACTACTAAAACAACTTTGTGAAACTGCTTTGAATGCCTTTATTAAAAAAATTACATTTGACAAGATTATTCTTTGGTTAGATGCACAAATAGCACTACATTGGATTCATACTCAACCACATCGATTGAAAACATTTGTAGCAAATCGAGTCGCTGCTATACAAAACATTAAATTTCAAGTTGAATGGAGACATGTAGCATCGCGTGATAATCCTGCTGATTTGGTGTCCAGGGGAGTTCTTCCTTCGGATTTTATTGATAATGCTCTGTCCCAGATAGCCAAATGCAGAGAGTTTGCTGTCATGTTGCCAACAATCATTAATGCAACTAATTTTGACAAACTCGGGCTAAGGTGAGACAGCATTGTGCTTGTCGGGTTGAACTCATATGAATTCTAATTCTATTCACGGCAAATTGAGAGCAACATGTTCACACGGATTTGTTATCCGCGAAGAGTTGATTTGTGACAGCAACTTGACGACAACTCGTTGTCGTCTACGATTAACAGCATATTCAATGCATTTTAAGGGCAACTTCCCAGGTAGCAGCGTCACGTGATTTTCACGTCAGTTTATGGTCAATTGTTACGTCAATTATTCTTTTATAATCATGTAATAATAACTTAAAAATGACAGGAATAAGTCACAGACGACATTTCAAGACGTTAAAAACATGACTTTGTACTTTTTGACCTTTTAATGACGCTTTAATAAGAGGATTGTAAAAATCAAATTTATATGCAAAATTATAATTAATTAAGAAACCAGATTTGTTATAAAATATATACATTTTATGTTTTGTGTTTATTTAATTATTATTAGTCTTCAAAAATAAAGGTACCATTAATATAAGGTTACATCAATCTAAAAGTATGTTCCACTTTATTATAAAAGTGGACTCCACGATACAACTGATACAGGTTGTGCAGTTCCGTCGTTCATATATATTATCGTTCGTCATATTTTAAATACGAGAAACAGATTTTAACGAATGCCATCTATCGAATCCGATATTTGCACATTCTTTAGAAACGTATGGCAATTTCATATTGTCAACACTATGTTAGCAACGACTTACAATTAAAAAACTTCATAGCTTGAAGACATATACGCAATAATGGATGGAAATCATTATATATGTGTTGTTGCCATCATGTTTGCATCATGATGCTCAAGATGGAACAACGAATCATATATTGCTGTCATGTTGCTGACATGTTGCAGACAACATAACGTACCAGTATTGCGGACAGTTTGCTCTCGAAATTGCGTCAATTGATTGCATGTATAAGCAGTCATATACCTGTGTTCTATTTCGATGTCAGCAAATTTACAGCAAATATATAACAATACATACAATACATTAGTTTGCTCAATATGCTATATCACGCTTGGCTATCTGGGGTGGATCAATAGACCAGGATGGCTTAAGGAAAATGAAAGCAACTGGCCTAACTCCAACCCAACAATGACTGAGATTCCTGAGCAACGGACAACAATTAGTTTGAAAACAGAACAAAGTTTCGACTTATTACGACAATTTTCCTCGTTTACCATGCTTCGTAGAGTGGTGGCATGGTGTCTTAGATTCATTAATAATTGCCGAACAAAGGATAAGATTGAGGGCAATTTATTCAGCTTTGAATTAACACGCGCAATGACTAGTATTATTAAACTTGTTCAAATTGAGTCTTTTGCAATCGAAATACATAGGTTAGAAACAAGAAGACCACTTAAACAAAATAGTAATCTTATGTCTTTACATCCATTTTTAGACTCTAATGGAGTGCTGCGTGTAGGAGGTAGACTAATGCATGCTGGTTTGAAATATGAACAAAAACATCAGATTATTTTACCAGGAAAGCATCATGTGACAGATTTGATTATTCGAGATGCTCATATTTCACAACTTCATGCAGGACCTCAAGCCACTTTGTATTGTATAAGACAGAAATTCTGGCCAGTACATGGTAAGAGTCGCATTAGGAAGATTGTACATGAATGTATGACATGTTTTAAAGCTAAACCAAAAATGGTAGATTATGAAATGGGCAATCTTCCTAAGGACAGATTCGAATCAACACGACCTTTTTCAAACTCAGGCGTTGATTATTGTGGTCCATTTTGGATAAAAGAAAAAAGCAGCGCAATCGTAACAAGGTCAAGGTCTATGTATCGATTTTTGTGTGCTTATCAACAAAGGCAGTTCATTTAGAATTGGTGAGCGGTCTGACAAGAAAAAAGTTTATAGCAGCACTTAAGAGATTTTTTTAGTCGTAGAGGTAGAGCTAATCTCATGTTGTCAGATAACGCTACTAATTTTGTTGGCGCAAGAAATGAATTGCGAGAACTATATAATTTTGTTAATACTCAAGAGCATAAAGAAGGAACGACCAGATGGCTCAGTGAACAAGAAGTATCTTGGAAATTTATTCCTCCAAGAGCTCCTCACTTTGGAGGAATTTGGGAAGCAGCTGTTCGTTCTTTTAAACATCATTTGTATTGTATAAGTAAAGACACTTTGTTTACATTCGAGCAATTGAATACTTTGATTATAGAAATAGAAGCTGTATTAAACTCTAGACCATTGACGCCTTTGTCATCCGAACCAAACGACTTAAATGTATTAACTCCAAGTCATTTTCTGATTGGAGGATTGCTCTCATCAGTTCCAGAAGTTGATTTTACTGATACTCCAAGTAATAGATTATCTCAATGGCAACATATTCAAAAGTTAAAACGAGACTTCTGGAATCGATGGGGCAAAGAATATCTTACCGAATTGTCTCAGCGTACCAAGTGGAAGAGCAACAAAAAGCCTACATTACAAATAGGTGATTTAGTTATTTTAAGAGAGAATAAAACGCCACCTTTATATTGGTCTATAGGTCGAATAACTAATGATCCTGGCCATGATGGCTGTTCGGCGTATCGCCTTGTAGATAGTGTAAATAGTCGTTAAAATTGTCATTAGTTTATAGTTATCGTTTTTCCTTGTAATTTGCGTGAAACGTCGGCGGATCGCGAGCTGTAGAATTATGCGACTCACCTGTCGGTGCTGCCATCGCCCATCCGCCGACGGCATCCACTCCCCGCAAAAAGGGAGCAACTACTCGCCCGCGGCACATTTCAGGACCGCGGGCACTCATCGTTAAGTTTTCGGAGAGAACACTACTCTCTTCATTAAGCCGCCTTCCGGCTCAGAATCGTCACGGAGCCTGACCGAACGGACCGAAATTGCCCCGCCACCTCGCTACCGCAGGAGTGTGCATTTCTCCTGTTGCCCTTTTCCTGCCTGCTCTATCTTCCTTGCTGTCTACCGCTTGCTTGCTTGCACGTGCTTGCCTGTTACGCACTGAACGAGACGAGACTCACGGAGCGGCCACGAGTTCAGAGGACAGGACGAGGCCCGGTGGACACACGGGACGACGGCCGGCGCGGTGAGTCGCTTTGCTTTATCATTTCGCTGCATGCGCTTTGCCTTCGCGAAAACTATTTGTGAGGGAATTGATGGTCCCTCTGGTCCTTCGAGTAACTTTTGCACCATTCGCCTCCGGGGGACTGCCACCCTCCCGTTTAATGGCATTATTCGAATCATAGAAGTAAAAACTGCGAGTGGAATATTTAAGCGTGCAACGAAGAATGTAGCTCTCTTACCTATAATTAAGACTAATGATTAAGTTGTAATAAAATTGTTGAACTATAGGTTCAACGGGGGGGGGCAGAATGTTCATAAGTATAGGATTTAATGCACGTTGTAAATGTGTAGTGGCACTACTGACTAGGTGATCGGAAGAAGGCGATGCTTCGCTCTCTTCCGCTTGGGCTCTCGTTGCGAACAGACGTGCGATACTGCGATACCACGTAGACAATAAGTATTATTTGTAAAACGTAGAGCAATAAAAAGGTAATATCTAAACAAACGTGGTAAAGAACTTCGAAACGAACTGCTATAAATTGTCACCGAATGTGGTCAGCGGCGTGCGTAACTCGATTGCGGAATCACTGAAGGTTTTCCTTAATAAATCCAGACACTTAGACTATATTGATCGTCACATTTTGAATGAGTTCAAGAATTGTAAAGCATTTCTAAGGAACAGCGATGATATTTTTGTCACGAGAGCAGATAAAGGCCAGATTACTGTAGTTATGGATAAAGATGATTATGTCGATCGAATGACCGACATACTCGATGACAAATTAACATACAAAAAATTAACTAAAGATCCTATCAAACAATTAACACATAAACTCAATCAATTAGTGAAATCGTGGCTAGACAATGATATCATCGATGAACCAACATACCGCCGTTTGAGATGCACAAATGATAACCTCCCATGCTGTTACGGACTACCAAAGGTTCACAAAGCAGGGTTTTCCCTGAGGATTATTGTTTCCGCAGTGGGCAGCCCCATGTATAACATAGCTAACTTCTTACATTCCATTTTATATGAACACACACACAGACCTAAATCTTACATTAAAGACAGTTGGACATTCGCAAAGACGATTAAGGGGTTAAACATTGGTACCGATCAAATTATGATCTCACTTGATGTATCGTCAGTTTTTTACCAACATTCCAAAAGAGTTAGTTCTTAAAGCCGTCGAAAAGCGATGGAATGACATCTCACCCAATACAACGTTTGCTCTACCCCAGTTTCTTCATGCTATTGGTCTGATACTTGATTCAACTAGCTTTTGTTTTAATGGTAATTTTTACGAACAGACCTTTGGTAGTCCGATGGGCTCTCCTCTGTCGCCGATTATTGCAGATTTGGTGATGGATGATTTGGAGACTCATTGGCCTAGTTTACACCGGACCGTTTGATGCGCGTACCAAGTACTATATCCGTATCAAATCCGTATCAAATCTCGGGTTACCCCGGTGTAAACCAACATTTGATACGAATTTGATACGGATATAGTACTTGGTACGCGTATCAAACAGTCTAGTCGGTGTAAACTAGGCCATTGTCTGAGCTCGTTGAATTTTGTGATCTCAATTTTTTTTTAGATATGTTGACGATATCTTCGCCATAATACCCAGATTAAAACTAAATGACGTATTACTCGCGTTTAACAACTACTACCCACGCCTTAAATTCACACACGAAACAGAAGTAAACAACTCGATTCCGTTTCTTGACACCGTCGTCATTATGGAGGGGTGTCGCTTATTCACAAACTGGTATAGCAAGCCTACGTTCTCGGGCCGTTATATTAATTACTTTTCAAACCATCCATTTTAGTACAAAGTCAATACAATAACCAGCCTAATAGACCGAGCAATTCTACTGTCAGACAGTCGCTTCCATGCAACCAACATTAATATAGTCAAAGAAATTTTATTAAACAACTCATTCCCTATAGAAGTCATAGACCAAAAAATTAATACCAAGCTAGCTCAAAACACTCGCAAATGCAAACGACAGAGTAGATGAGACGCAGAGTAGGTTTGACGCGCGACGCTGCATTGCGGTACCATATGTGAAAGGTGTAGGCGAGGATATCCGACGCATTCTTGACACGGTCTGCCTCGATATACCATCCCAAAAAAACTCGAGGGAATTATTAAGAGAGAAAAGGATAAGCTTGTCAGTGATAATGAGACCGAAGTTGTATATAAGATCGATTGTGACGACTGTGATGCGATATACATCGGACAGACGAAACGTCATTTAATAACACGCATTAAGGAGTACCAAAATAATATAAAAAAACATGGCAGCAATCACTCGGTTGTGAGCAAACATCGTGTATCGTATGGTCACAATTTTAAATGGTCGGAAACCAACATTATCCATAAGGAGAAAAATATTAAAAAAAGAGAGATTGCTGAAATGTTTTTAATTAAAAAACATACGAAGACGATTAATTTAAAAAAGGATACTGAAAACTTAAATCCCTTATATGACAAGATAATTTCATCGTTATAAATATCACGTGAACTATGTTTATACTAACAACCTACAACGCACATGTCAAGTTTAAAAAACACCCTGGTAACCATCTCCGATAGAAAACGATTAAAAACGGCTATATCTGTATCGTTTTTAATAGTATCTTATCGGTTCTATCGTTGCATATTTAGAAGACAGATAAAACATTAATCGAATCGAATCGGTTTCTATCGTTTTAGGTTTGAATAAGAAAATAACTATACAAATTTTATAGTTATGAATCGTTTTCTATATGTACAATTATTGCCTGTCTAAATCAATCGTATATACACGATATAATATGTATCGTTATTTATGGTAATAATTTTACCGTATGCATTAATACGGATATATAAGAATAAAATGATAGACATCTTATCGATATTTATATGACTTAACCGAACCGATACATCTATCGTTTCTTATCAGGATTTTCTGACATACAACTTATCATCTTCTTTACGGCAACAAATCGGTTCGTTTTCTGTCGTATATCAATGATATAAATTGAATCGTTTGAAAACCTTCTACTTTGTATATGTTTTTATAAGGTTAAAACGATAGACATCTCGTCGATATTTATACAACTTAACCGAACCGATACATCTATTGTTTCTTATCAGGATTTTTTGACATACAACTTATCATTTTTAGTCCGGGAGTCAGGGCTATTAAAAAATGAGAATATTAAAGTTTACGGCGCAAAGCTGGAACTTTTTTAAATCGATTCTTATGATATTCCGTAACAAGTGTGCAAAGTCTCTAGAATCAACTCGGCCCGCTTCGCCTTTTTTTATTGCAAAATATATAAAAAAACGCGTTTCTGTATAGTTTTCTTTAAATAACTCCTTCTGTGTTAGTCAAACGACAAAACTTGAAGAGAAAAAAATTGTTCGGAAGAAAATTTCCTATAAGAATAAGCCTTAAAAAAATTTTAAAAATTTTTTTAAATTGCAAAATTGCAAAAAATACGCAAGAAAAGGGCCATTTTTACAGGTTCCCGAAAACTGGGTTAAAAATTATTATATTTAAGCGGACATTCACTCAATGATACCTTTCAGTATGCTGAACAAGTGTCCACAAGGCTCGCCTCCAATTTTTATATGGCTGTCTATTAACAAATTATTTATGCAAATCGGGCGCTTGGCTCTCACGTCTGAACGGGTGAACTTATTTTGATGCACTTTATCGGAAATGAAAGGTAACGATGTCTAGTTCATAAATTTAAAATAAAAATTTGTTTTTCTAAAATTTGACTATTATTTAAAACAATTTAAATTTTGCATATTAAATATCGGCGTTGTTTATTGACGTTACCTTTCATTTCCGATAAAGCGCATCAAAATAAGTTCACCCGTTCAGATGTGAGAGCCAAGCTCCCGATTTGCATAAATAATTTGTTAATAGACAGCCATAAAATTTTATACTGTATACAGTATAAAATATCACAAAAATAATTTGTTATTAATTAATACGTATTTTTCCTAATATATCTTGTTTATCTCCGTTAATACTGAGAATATGACATTCATAATGTGATAATCATAAAATTCGGAAAATTTCAAGCAGATTAAAAAAAAAATCGTTTGGATACGTGCTTTTGTTGCAGAGAAAAGTAATTGTTAATTAAGCAAGTTTGGCGGACGCAGCGGTGACTCGCGCGCCTGCGAACCACCGCAGTCGAGCCGCCGCGCGCCGCTGCGTTCGCTCCAGCGCTCTAAAACCGCTGTATTCGACATTTTTTTTCGCCGAACCTGGCAGTCGAATTGCAGCGAAAAAAATGCCACCGTTAAAGCACTCACTCCAGTACCTTCACATTAAATTTCAAGTAAAAATATGAAATAGTTTAGCTGTAATTATCAATTATGTAAAAGTCAATTATCTCGGCTTCTATTGGTCGTATCGGGAAGTTTTTTTTTTAAATTCATAATTTTTTAAACGCAAACCAATGGTGTTATTTGTATTACTCTACGCCAATAAACAACGCCGATATTTAAAATGCGAAATTTAAATTGTTTTAAATAATAGTCAAATTTTAGAAAAAAAAATTTTTGTTTTAAATTTATAAACTAGACATCGTTACCTTTCATTTCCGATAAAGTGCATCAAAATAAGTTCACCCGTTCAGACGTGAGAGCCAAGCGCCCGATTTGCATAAATAATTTGTTAATAGGCAGCCATATAAAAATTGGAAGCGAGTCTTGTGCACACTTGTCAGCATACTGAAAGGTATCATTGAGTGAATGTCCGCTTAAATATGATAATTTTTAACCCAGTTTTCGGGAACCTGTAAAAATGGCCCTTTTCTTGCGTATTTTTTGCAATTTTGCAATTTAAAAAAATTTTTTAAGGCTTATTCTTATAGGAAATTTCCTTCCGAACAATTTTTCTCTCTTCAAGTTTTGTCGTTTGACCAACACAGAAGAAGTTATTTAAAGAAAACTATACAGAAAAGCGTTTTTTTATATATATTTTGCAATAAAAAAAGGCGAAGCGGGCCGAGTTGATTCTAGAGACTTTATACACTTGTTACGGGATATCATAAGAATTGATTAAAAAAAGTTCCAGCTTTGCGCCGTGAACTTCAATATCTAATCCCCTGACTCCCGGACTACTTCTTTACAGCAGCAAATCGGTTCGTTTTCTATCGTATATCAATGATATAAATTGAATCCGCATCAACCAAATCGGCGATTAGTTCGCGACAATGCCGCTAAACCGCGCATGATGAAAAACGCTTCTCGTATTTAAAATACATCCAGTCATAATATATAAGCAGACCGCCTGCAAAGCAAAAAGCAGAGAAATCCAGTATCGTAACTAGAGGGATCTCTTCATATAAGGACCTCCTGGCGGTAGCCGCCCCGGTCACCGAAAACCGAGCCCGGCTGCCTCCGACTCCTGGTGCTAGCTGCCCCGTTCCCGGCATTCTTCAAAACGATAAAAACCGATTGAAAGAAATGAATCGATATGAATCTGTTTCCTTAATTCACGATTCGTAACGATTGAAATGGATTGACTAAAACCGATTCAAACAATTCATTAACCATATTAAAAAGGATAGAAACTGATGTGCAGCTGATAAGACATTTACGATAGGATCCTAAGTATTTTGTAACGTGAGTTTCTGATAGAGTACTGTAAATAAACGATTCACTAACCGTATCAAAAACGATAAAAACTGATGTATAGCTGATAAGACATTTACGATAGGATCCTAAGTATTTTGTAACGTGAGTTTCTGATAGAGTACCGTAAATAAACGATTCACTAACCGTATTAAAAACGATAAGAAATTTTTTTATCGTTTTCTATCGGAGATGGTTACCAGGGCAGTTAGTACACCTTTCAACTCCGACATGTGAACACGCGTTAGTCGTTGCTCCCCAATAATGTCCTGCTCCGGAAAAAATTCTTATGTACTCAATAACGACAGCGCTTCTTCGCGGTGGTCACTTTCCACTAATCAAACGCATTCTGCGGTCACCGACTTATACTTGTAAGTTAATTTTGGCTTGCCTTTAATTACTTACTTTGTTACATTGCTCACTGACTATTGTTCTTCCAGCGATCAATTTATGATTATTTCGGGTAAAATTTTCGAAAATGCCGATGTTTAAGTTTGTGACAAGGAATAGTTACCAGGTATCTCTTTTTATTTATGATGTTTTTTCTTTGACTATTAATTTTATCTTGCGGACCAGATTATTGTTATTTTGGATTGTTTGTTTGTTGCTTAGATTGCTTGATAAGGACCCGATCCGAGGGGTCGAAACGTAGCAACGTTTCAATTTATTTTGTCAATTGAAGTCGAAATCAATAAACTTTTCTTGTTTAATATTGTTGGCGGAACAAACTATTTTATTTCTATTACATATTTATTGTTTTATAATCTTTTTTCAAAATATTTAAAAATATTTTTAATTTATTTATTATTGGTTTTATAATTTTTTTTTCAAATATTTGTGAAATATTAGGAAATATTTTTAAAATGATGCTGGAGTCGTCTGTTTTATCGATAAAATTACCATTTTATTTCTACTCATGCCCA
>JASTWK010001457.1:0-33572 GCA_030770225.1 Temnothorax unifasciatus
TGATATGTCGGGAAGCTTATCCCACAAATACTATGTATTATAAACTGTCGTAGGAATGACCTTTGGTATACTTCAACTGCTCGCGGTTAAATCGTAAATATCGCTGTTATCCGACACGAGCAAAAACATTTTAAAGACTGAGCATCTCAGCTCTACGCGCCTCTATAATAGGCCAGCTTTCTCGATACTGTTTTTCATTCGTTGTGGAAGGGGGTAAAATGCGGTTCGTACGACAATCGCGGACGATCAAAGTGACAAACTTTGACGATAGGATACAGTTAACGAAAGAGGTACGCAAACATGGAGACGTGCTACCGATTTCTATACGCGTATCATCCGGTCCGTCGATTGCGGCAAGACAAACGTCTTGATAAGCTTGCTGGAAAGTCCGCACGGTGTACGTTTCGAGAACGTGTATGTGTACTCGAAATCGTTGCAACAACCGAAATATCGATATTTGGAGAATATACTAACACACCGATAGAAGAGATTGGCTACTTTACGTTTTCGAATAACAGTGACGTCATTCCACCGAGCGAGGCGCTCCCGAATTCTATTTTTATCTTGATGACGTGGCGTGCGACAAGCAGGATACGATAAGAATTACTTTGCAATGGGCCGGCACGCGCACGTTGACTCCTTCTATCTTTGTCAGACGTATGCAAATACCGAAGCATCTTATACGAGACAACGCGAATTTATTGATTCTGTTTAAACAGGATGGTACCAATCTGAAACACGTATACAACGATCACGTAAACACAGATATGTCTTACGATGATTTCAGTAAATTTGTGTCATACATGTTGGCAGCAAAAGTATGGATTTGTGGTGATAGACAAGGACAGCGCGATTTCGAATGGTCGATACAGAAAAGGATTTAACGACTTTGCGATAACCGAAACGTGCTAGTTGTCGTCGACGCGTCGATTGAACAACGTTATCGCAACATGGACAGCGGCGAGGAGATTAGAGAGCGCGAGAGGATAGCAAATCAAATGCGAAAACGAGCAATTCGATTCGCAAAAAGTATCACGCCTTGAAAACAGGTAAAATGGAGGAAGATATCGCGTTGGAGAGACACTTTAAGCCCATCATCGAGCCTCTAAGGCAGATTGCCGAAAACACCGTTGGTAAAGAATCTGATGTGTCAAAGATTGAGAATGAAACGGCGTGGGAAGACGACGAGCCAAAGCTCAAACGAAAACGACCAAACGCCTCGTCAACGACTCTGTAATGGCTTCAACTCCGGTTACGTTGAAACGATCGATAAATGGCCATCTAATTTGAGCGGAAATACCCAAAATTTTACAACCGCGTAAATCGAAACAATCGAAAGATTCATTGAATGAACCACCGATAACCTCAGCGCCTTCCGTACAACCCCCAATGCTCGAATCACTCGCAAACGAGGATGTTTTCGAAACCACGGATGACTCACTCGTGACGTCTGTTCGGGAGCAGTTGCAAACATCTGAGGGTCGAGAAACGTTGCGAGATCACTTGGGTCCATTGAGCCAAAAGTACGTCGGAGCAGTTCTCAGTGGCGATCAAGAAAGCGGTATAGACACCGTATACGGCGTTTATTTCAGCAACGATGGAATGATGCTAGGTAATAAACGTTTTGACGTGGACAACGCGGACAACATAATTATCAACGGCACACGACACGCAGGCACACGCGGTCTTTACGAGTTGATCTTTAAGAAACTTCCCGATTATGACATCTACACGGAGGACGACATGCAAACATACAAGAGCATTCTGTTGACGACAAGTGCTCATAACGCAATTACAATGCTCATGCTCAATTAAATGGCAACAGAGGACACAAATACATAAATATAATCGCGCCGTTGATTCGGGTAAAATAGCTAGAAAAGGTATACCGCGTACCATGACATTAAACGGCAACAAGATCAATCATATAATTGCATCGTCGATTTCGGGTAAAAAAGCTGGAAAAGGTATACAGCGTACCATGACATTAAACGGCAACAAGATCAATCATATAATTGCATCGTCGATTCGGGTAAAAAAGCTGGAAAAGGTATACAGCGTGCATGACATTAAACGGCAACAAGATCGACTATGTTCATTGGGACGATCCCAACGAGCTTGTAGATCGTCTCCGATTGCTCGAAGCTTCGCGCCTTGCGGGTAACACCGGTCACGATAACGAGATCCTGTCGATTATCGAGGAACTTCGCGAGGCTGGACTTATTATAAATTAAACCGCGCGTCGGCGAGTCATTCAATCAACATCGAAATGCCGATCAACAAGTTTGGTATATCGCTCGGAAGAGGCGGTGCGGAACCGTACTATCAATGAAGAGGATTAATCAGAAATTACGTGAGCGATAACGCTCTTTGCGTGGTCGCCACCGACTTTGACGCGAAATCGCGCAAGATTCGACGGATAGCGCCGCCTGTAGATGATGGCGATGCGGCCAATAAACGTTACGTGCAGCAGAGCGTGCAAATTTTGAAAGATCGGCAGGATGAAATCGAGAGAAAGATGGTTGCATTCCAGAATGACGTGCAAATTACCCTAAACGAGCTTCAAAAGATGATTCAAGAAGTAATTATCGCGTATCATCGCGAATAGATAAGAACGTACATCTGATCTCTGCGTCAGTTGCGCGTCATCGTCATGGCTAGTAAGAAGCAATCAACTGAGAAACGGAGGCTGGTGGAAGAATTACACGCTCCTGCGAGAAGAAATTTTCGCAAGACGCGTCATAGTGCGCGGATACGATGACCTGTGGCAGGCGGATGTGGTCGAGATGCGCCCATACACGCGATTCAACAGAGGCTACCACTACATACTCACCGTTATCGACGTGCTGAGCAAGCACGCATGGGCCGTACCGCTCAAGGCCAAGAGCGGAACCGAGGTTACTACGGCGATTGCGAAAATAATTCGAGACGGCGGAAGATGTCCAAAAAATCTGCAGACTGACAAGGGCAAAGAATTTTACAACGCAAACGTGCAGAAACTCTTGAAGAAACATAATATCAATCACTATTCGACCTATTCCGTAATGAAGGCATTGGTCGTCGAACGATTCAATCGCACACTCAAGAACGACATGTGGAAAATGTTTACGCTCAATGGAAATTACAAATGGATCGACTCGCTGCCGGGTTTCGTATCGGATTACAACGCGCGAAAGCATCGAACTATCGGCATGCGACCTATCGATGTTACCCCCGCGATCGCCGACAAGCTCGAAACAACGGTGTACAGTCACGTAAAGATCGCTGCTCCCGCGCGATTCAAAGTGGGCGACTCGGTACGCGTGAGTAAATTCAAGACAATCTTCGAGAAAGGATACACGCCAAATTGGACCACGGAGGTGTTTAGAATCGTCAGAGCGCAGAAAACTAATCCCATGACGTATCTGTTGGAAGATTCCTGCGGAAAACCCGTCGCCGGCGGCTTCTATGAACACGAGTTACATCGCGTTGCTAATCCCGACGTGTATCTCGTTGAAAAAGTTTTGCGCAAAAGGGGGGATGAGGTTTATGTAAAGTGGTTAGAATTTGATAATTCACACAATTCGTGGATACACAAGAATAATGTATTGTAAAAAAAATTTATTACAATATAAAAACATATTATACATACAAATGAGTCATTTATTTTCATAAATACCTAAATGTAATTACAATATATATTTAAGGTATTTTATAATGCCCCCATGGCAATGTCTCGGTAGAACCGGGTATAATGTATCGTTTATCATCGTACGGACTTAGAGCTATTTTCGTTTCGGACACGGTGTACACCTCGTGTTGTTTGGATCTTATGCAAGCCTGCTGTCGCGTCATTTCAATTTCGTCGCGCAGACATCGCGTGTAATCGTCGAACGTTATCGACCTGGCTACGACGTTACTCTTAACACCTTTAGCCTTTTTCGTATCTTTCTTACCGTCCACTCGCAAGGCGTACATCTTTGCTCTAAGCCCGACAAATTCAGTCATTATCGCGCCGTTGTTTTCGTCTTTCATCAAACCCGGAACTTTTTTATTGGCGAGTGGGATATCGTACGCATTATTGACCGCGTAATCGCTAGTGTCAAATCTATTAATGTCGCGCTTCATGGTGTCATACACATCGTCGCACTCGATGTGATAAATGAGACTGTCAGTATCAGTGTACGTGACTTTACACTTTTCGCGATACAACGGTAACATGTACTTGTGATGAAATTCGTACAAACATGTCTTGGATATATCGAGGATGCACATACCCACGTAGATTGGTTTGTCGAACTTTACCTCGAGTTTTCGCATTTCTATCGCTACTAAATTCTCCGAAAAGACGCTTCGGCTATGAAAATTTGGTTTCGCGATCATTGCCTCCGCGCCGTATCTACCCTCCCAATGAGTCACGAGTCGCACGTCAACGTGATTCCGCACATTCTCCATGGTTTTGCCAAACACAGCGTTGTTCATCAATTTGTATAAATTTTTCTCGAAATCATTCTTGGCCAATGTTCTAAATTTCGTATTTAGTTCAATATAATCGCGAAGCCATGGAGATTGCGTGAATTTCAATATGCGGTGAATCTTTGATATACGAAGACCGTGACGAGTACACTGCTGCAGGTTGCGATAATGTATTACATAACGTTTCTTATCGTATAATGTTGCGAGGAGCTTGTTCTGCCGCTTACCGGGAGGTTTATCGCGCGTCGGACAGAACGGTAGGTCAGTGTGCGCGTCGTGAAGATGTTGCGGATACTCCAAGTCGACTTCGAGAATGTAGCCTATCGAGGAATCCAACGCAACATCCGTAACATTAAAATTGGTTACGTTGTCGACCCATTGAAAATTTGCATATGGCAGTGGTTGACACATTGCCCAGCCGTATAAGTTGTTTACGTCAAAATACATCAGGTACGATGATGGTTTCGCTGGATCGTACAACTGCATGTACTTGTTGTTGGCCAGCGCGTATCTGTTCGAACATTGGCTCAAACCGCCGCGTATACCGCGTTCGATAAACATGACCATGTCAATGTCGGTGAGCAATTCGAAATTGATACGTGTATGCTTCAACATAGCATCCCACGTAAAACCCGGTAGAGTATAATAATAGGCGGGATCGAGTCCATAACTCGCGACGCAGCTATCGCGAAAATTTTCAAAGATATCGGCCAACAGCAAGACATCGGTTTTGAGATATAAATCGCTGTAGTCACCGAGCGTTCGAATGGAGAACCGCTGCCAGACGTTGACGGCGTGCGCGTAATCGCTCTCGGATACGGTGTCACCTGTCAATGAACTGTAAAACGAGTCGCGCGATGGTAAGCACGAGTCCTCCAACTTTTCGACGCAGTCAATGTACTCGTACGGAAATACGCCTTTTCGTGTCAACAAATCAAAATTTTCTGCGGATAATTTACAAAATTCGCGTTGCAATATTTGCAGTTTATCCTTGCTAAGATAAGATGCCAATTTGTCGAGACCAGCGGTGAGAAACTTGTACGAATCGATAAATCGCAATTTAACGCAAGTTTTCTTATCTTTATCTTCGGTGCTTTTAACGTTTTTCGTAAACGAAATGTATTTTTCTTTTGTAATTGGGAGTAAGTCTACATGTCTTTCGTATGCTGTTGCTATTTCCGTTATAATAAAATGCGCGTCGTAGCCTGATAAATTATGAAAAACTATGGGAATACAATGCGAATCTTTGTAGTTCAGATTACAGTTTGAGTGCACGGGACCTCTGTACTGACCGGTCAGATGACAATGATCGCGTACTCGCACGTCGTCTGGCTCGAACGGTTTTTCGCACACGTGACAGTGCGTTGCGCTGTTAAACTTTTCCCACTCGTCTCGCGTGAAATCCGCCGTGGGAAAATTAGTGGACAAGATTGTCTTTACATCGTGAGCTAAACATCTTAGCTCCTCGGCGAACCACGCGACGCAATCCTTATCGCGACGAAACCGATACATTGATAATGAGTCGTCGTACGAGCAACGCACGTAATACCCTATGCTAAACACGCGATGATGTTGATATGTGTACCTGGATGTTTCCGGATCCGCTTCTATCTTCTCCAGGGTACATTCCAGGTCGGCGTATATGATAAACGGAACTCGTTCCTTCCTGTTGTGATTCTTAAAGGCCAACCACTTGTCGTTATCGCTCGGTAACTTGATCGCGCAGTCGTTCATCTCCAGACAGTCGACGGTGTGAGCTTCCAATTTCTCGCTCGTGTAGAAATAGTGTAAACATCTGTAAATAAAGAAATTTTTTATATATTTTTTAAGTAAGATTTATTTTTATTAATTATTAGGACGTATACTCACCGATCGCAAAAGTATTTCCGACCATCGTGCCTGCTCAATTGAGAGCTCACGAAGCGGGATAGGTTCTTGATCAATGCAAAATGTCCCACGTTGTCGTCATGCACGTACAGCAGATTTACATGTTTGTCCATATTTTTGTCGGTGAGCCGTATTGGCACGATAACAAGTTCCTTGTTTTTTTTTCTCGATACCGTACATGTTGATGGAGATGTCGTTGTAATTTTCAAAATTTTTAATTTGATCCAACGTCATTGGAAACTTAATGTTTGTAAGATTTAGCACCAACGCGTAATGTGGATATGACGATTCCCGTTCTACATGTCTTTGGGCTGGATGCAGAGCAGCCGTCACTGACCATGCGAAACATGCATTGTCCGTTGATCGCACGTTTATCACCGCTCTCTTCATTTTAATTTCTCGCGGTATTTCCACAAGACACCCCGCGTGCAATGGATTGTACTTGTTTACGTTAACAGTCAAATTGAGTATACGCGACAACGCCCATCCGCTATCACGTTCCTGGAATTCCTCCAGCGATGCTAGGGTAAACTCGATAACGCGTCGCTTGTACCACTCGCGCAGATCGGACATACGAAAGAGTTCACTGTTTCTCGTAGCGATACTTTTATTCGCGCGTTTGTCACCCACAACAAATTCACCATTAAACATTGTGTTTATCTTTACATTGTCATGTCGTTACATGACGTTCCGCACATGAATGAGTACAATGTCTCTCGCATCTTTGAGAAATTGACGTGGGTCGATGTGTTTAGAATTTATCACCACACCGGTCAGTATACGACTTTCAAAAGCCGTATCTATCTCGCGCCATCTGAGTCCTGTCTCACTCGCACTGTATCCGGCACCCACATGCACGAAACGTTGACGTACCGAATCTTTCAAACCTTCGAGTCGTGCGATACAAGCAATCAACGACTGTTTGAGACCGATCGATAATCGTGGCCGTTTAATTCGGCTTCGTTCTTCCAACGATTCGATAAACTCGTCGCATCGTTGCTCCCACGCGGTAAATTCTTCCCACGAATTTAAAAGGGCGGATTGGTCCAACAACTCTTGCTCCATATTATTGCACGATCTTCTTTCTGACACAATTGTACTCACGACTTCCAATTCTCGACTACTGAGCGTATCCCCCCAGATTCGTCAATTTATATTCTACTAATGATGCATCGTTTGCTAGCATATTTAATTTCATCTCAGCAGCTGTACATCGGCGCTATTTGCAAAATTTGCAGTTTTGCACGTGGTCGATGAAATCATCGTGAGACATGTATGTTCTTGAAAACAATAACGCACTATTGACTTATGCGAAATTGCAAAATTTGCAGTTTTGCACGTGTTCGATGAAATCATCGTGAGACATGTATGTTCTTGAAAACAATAACGTGACTTTCGGTGATTTGATCGGTATAACTGCAGCAGCCGTACATTGGCGCTATTTGCAAAATTTGCAGTTTTGCACGTGTTCGATGAAATCATCGCGAGACACGTCGCGACATGTTCTTGAAAAAATCATATTTGATGCTATTGCCCGATGAGGTGATCTCATCACGTTCTTGACAAAGAAATCACATTTATGTGGATTGTGGTGGTGGTCACCATGCAGCAGCCGTACATTGGCGTAATTTGCAAGATTCGCATTTTTGTACGTATAAATAGTCTACGAGGATTCTAGCGCGTGCAGTCAAGAGTTTGATACGATTCGAGTCGCAAACAGCCTCTAGATACGATGAATACTCACGGTGCGAACTACTACGTTCCGATTCAGGACGAAACGTGCGAGAAACAGCACAATAAGTAAGTACCGCTAATTTTTGTATATACTTGTAAAAAAAAGCTTTTATTATTATATATTTGTATTTTTTTAGTTTTGATAAACCCCGCCACACGCCACGTATTTTGGGAAGGAGATTTTCCCTGACATCGACAGCATATAAATTTTTGGATGTTGGAATCAGCGCGGGATTTATGTCCTCTGTGGACATACTTATTGGCGATAACCGAGGTAATCGGATAATTCTGCCTCATGCAACGTGGACGGCTCTCATCGAAAAACGTACAGATATTCAGCGACTCGTGCAGTCACCGACGCCAACATCGCTTGCGTTTCGAGATCTCTAGCTCGTTAAAATTCGTGACGCAGATATTGTAAAATTGACATTGTGCGACATCAGCTTGTACATGAAACCGTCAACCGAACTCTTCCTGTTCGAACTAGAACATTGCGTCGAGAATGTGTATTTTCAACTATCCCAAAATGTTCATGGCGTAAGTGAAAAATTTAAACCATTTGTAAGCATTTTACGCCAAAATTGTATCATCGATAAATGTAATGCAGTTATAATCTTGCGTGAATTTTATGATAAAAATTCAATTATTGTTCTAGAGCGCGTGCGGTAGCGCGAGATAGCGCGAGGTATGAGAACGACCACAACGAAAAAAAGCAGCAAATACAAAGTACAGAAAAATAAAGTCTATTTAGTCTCAAAGTATGTACAATTATTTACAGGATGTGAGTGATAGCGCGCACAGAGTCTATCACAGCGAAAAGCCGAGAAGTAGCACGAGCTAAGTCGGTGTCGAGAGCGGTTGCGGCAATTTAAGCGCGGTTTTCACGAGCGGTGTTTTTCAGTGGGTGAACTTTTGCAAGAAGAGCGTTTTTCGGCACGGCGGCGAGCCTTTTATTATCTTCGAGCCGATGCTCCCTCCGGGGTGATCACCGATAATTTCGAGCGCGTAATTGGCTATTGGCGGCCTACGTCATCGCTTGCGTCATGCTACGTCACGGTTGTCGTTTGAAGTGATCGTTGCGTGTTTTCGGAAGCGATGTTTATAGCGGGGATCTTTCCTTTGTGTAAGAGCGGTTGCTTGACTTTGTCAGGACGACTGGTCGGCCGTGGCCGTGTTATTGTAACGTCAGCGAATGTTCCGGAAATAACCGAAAAGATCCATTCTATATTTGATGCGATAATTTTATGCGATTTCTTATGTTAGTGATTTCTTATGTTATCTGACGGCGTGCGAGCGCAAGCATGCAACCACGCGCGATCCTCGGTATGCACTATCGCAATCTCAAACAATTATTGATTGTGAATTATTAGTCTAGGCTTTAGATACTATTGTGTATAATGCGCTACATAAGAAATAAATGCATATAATATGGTAAAAAGTTTAAACGATTTTTCCTTTTCATTTCCCATTTATCCCATTCCCTGTCATTAGAATTAAACTGTCTTTCAAGTCGATTTAAAAATTACTTAATTGTTATTCTATATACTGGCGAATAAAAATTATTACTTCTGCTTATTATACACCGTCGACATAGTAATCGGTGCTCCATCTCATAGTTGTTATTGCGATAAAAATGTTACCACAGCCCCAGTGGTCGAATTGGTACGACACCCGCACGGTATACGGGAGGTTCCAGGTTCAAACCCTGGCTGGGGTAACATTTTTTTCGCAATAAAAAAAATTAAACTATTTAACTTAGAAATTACATCAACGGACCAAAACCCTTGGTCGAAATTAATAATGTCTCGATGTGATCCGAAAAAGTGCTGTGTGAATCCGACAAACCAAGTTGGCTCACGGTTTTTTCTATGTTCATATCGAAAAGACTTTATATATATTGCCAGTCAAGTCGATTTAAAAATTACTTAATTGTTAAACTGTCTTCGTTTATTGTTTACTTAAATGTAACATTAGAAATTAAATATCGCGAAAATCTAAACGATTAAATATCGTTGGAGAAGAAAAGATACGCGATCGTGAGCGAGAACGCGCGAGGGAAAAAGAACGCGAACGGGGCCGTGAACGAGAAGACGCGCGCGAACGGGGGCCGGGAGCGAGAGAAACCGCGCGCAAACGAGAAGACGCGCGCGAACGGGGGCCGGGAGCGAGAGGGACCGCGCGAACGAGAGCTTCAAACGGGAGAGATAACGCGAGCGTGCCGTGTGACGTCACGCGGACCGACGCGGCGAAAACGCGGACCCCTCCCCGCGGCGCGACAAAAACGCGAGCCCGGTCACCCCCTCCCCCGCGGAGCCCGAAAACGCGGTACCCCCTCCCCCGCCCCCGCGACGCCCGAAAACGCGGTACCTCCCTTCCCCCGCCCCCGCAACGCCAGAAAACGCGGTACCTCCCTCCCCCGCCCCCGCGACGCCCGAAAACGCGGTACCCCCCTCCCCCTCCCCCGCGACGCTAAAAAAACGCGGTACCCCCCCGCCAACGCGACGCCCCCCCGCCCGCGGTACCCCCATCCCTCACCTCCCCTCAGGGCTCCTGGGGTAGAATGCCCATAGTTTACCTACTATGCTACTAGAAATCGGAAATGTATGAAATGTGATTTGGGGCACAAGAAAGAGGATCACAATTGCCGCATGAACTTCCAAGGCACCGCTGAGGCTATGGAAGTTGACGCGGGAGTTGAATCAACCATAGCAACATTTTAAAAGAAGTCGGTTTGCAAGTTTGTGTAATTATTGGCGATGAGGAAAGTTCAATGATAGCAGCCGTACGAAATAACAATCCAGATGTTAACTTTCATAAACTAGCCGATAAAAATCACTTAACAAAAAATTTTTTTAATGAACTATATAAAATGCGCAACAAATACAAGCAGTTGAATAGAAAAGAAATTATTTCTCACATAAAAAAATGTTTTAGTTACACAGTGTCCCAAAATAAAGGCAAAACGAATGTTTGGCGAAAGCATCAAAAAAGTTACCAGATCATTTTTTTGGGCGCCACGAAAATTGTGGAAATTGGTGTAAACCTAAAAGTAAGCACAAAATTCAGTTATTGGAACCTGATTTGTACGATAAATTAATGCAATTTTTCGGAAAGTACGCTGCGAATGCTGGCAAATTTTCGGTAGCAGCTTCTAGTCAAGCTAACAAAAGCTTTAATAATATTGTTACACATAAAGCTGCTAAAAACAAATGCCTCAGTAAAAGTGCTGCGTGCGACTTTAGAGTAGCCGATGTGTATATGTAAAAAATGATGGAGAGCAAAGTATACTAAATATGCAGAAAAGATTAGAAATTTTGGAAGGATCACATTCAGCCAAATATGCTATTGTAGCTGATAACAAAAAATGTAAAAGATTTTTAAAAGATAAATCAAAATCAAGTAAATTACGACGGCTAGAACTAAAACAAAAAAGAGAAAGTCCGAAAAAAAGTAAAGAAAAGTTAGAAGGCATAACATATCAAACCAACTGTGGTATTGATACAACGATAAATAAAATAGACGAAAGTTCGGAAAAGATATCAAAAAATGAAATAAGTATTTTTTATTTTGATTTGGAAACAACAGGATTTGCTCATAATGCTCATATTATCCAAATAGCTGCAAAAAGGGGTGAAATTCTTTTTAATGTTTATGTACGCATTGCATCTTAACCCTTCCAAATTCTCACTTCTTATTGCTGGCTCCTCAGTCCTCTTAGCTCAGCTTCCATCCTTTGACCTTTACTTAAACTCTGTGCCTATACCTCTATCGTCCTCAATTAAAATACTCGGTGTTCATACTGACTTTTCCTGGTTGTTTAAACATCACGTGGACGTAAAATGTCGAGCTGCCTTTGCTCGCCTTTGTCTTCTTTTTCCTTTCCGGCACATCCTCTCCACCTCACAAAAACTTCATATATCCCAATCGCTTGTTATCTCACTTTTTGACTACGCCGAAATTTATTCGAAAGATGTTTTGGGAGAACAATTTTAAGGATTATTATTATTATTTTTTTTTAATTGTCTGGGTAGACATACTAAAATCAAACCAGTCAATCTTGACCGTTTTATGACTTTCCTTTGAGAGTTTGAGAGATTCAGTATGCTCGTCATCTCACGATAACATGCAAACACCTGACACAGTTCCACTTAATGTAACGTGGCCGGACTACACTCATTGGTTCTTCGCTGGAATAAGTCGGTAGGCTTAGTCCTCTTAAGTCGTCTCAGCTGTCTTCTGATGTTTAGTAGTCGTACAGCTTCGATGTTTCGGTGATTTGCCAGGCGTAGTTCATGACTCCTAGCTGCCTTGGTAATTTCTTCTTCAACAGTAGTAATGTTGAGATCTTTTCTAATATCTGCGTTTCTCATGTACCAGCGGGCATTGACAATGTCTCGCAGTACTTTGTTTAGAAAGATCTGTATTTTATTGATATTTGACGCTTTGCTACAGCCCCAAAGCTGTATGCCGTAGGTCCAAACCGGTTTCATGATTTGTTTGAATAACATGAGTTTGTTATGGATAGACAGTTTGGATTGCCGCCCTATCATCCAATATAATGTTGCGCTCGTCCGCGCGTTCGCTGCTCACACACACACGCACTCACTCGCGAACGCGGCGCGCAATCCCGTTTCGGGAATAATGACTCTCTCTGGTAGAAAAGAACTCGTTTAATGGGTATTAGCGAATACAACGAAGGGCTCGTGAACACGTCTGTTCGACACGAAGGCCCAGCGAAGAATCTGACAGACGGCAGAAGTAAATAAACAACGCAACTGCTGGTCGTCAGGCACGACGTCACGCAGCGCTTCGCGACTGCTTTTCGGGCCTCTACCGGGCGTCTCGGCACGGGCGCAACACTGCCCCCCCTCTTCCTAGATTGTCGCCCCGACAATCACAGGGGAGCAGCGCGCAGACGAGTACAGCTTCTTGCCGACACGTCCTTCTCCTCACATCGACCTCTGGGAAGAGCTGGCCAGACTCTCCCAAGTCGTATTTAGGAGGGCCGACCACACTGTCTCGCCCTCGAGTCCTCCGGTACTCCGAAATGTCGTCCTCTTCCTCGACCGCCGCTACGTCCTCTTCCTCGACCGCCGCTCTCCCGCGAAATCTTCGGACAAGGGGGGGGGGGGAAACTTCCCGTGGACCCTGCGCCCCGCAAGGCTCCCCAGGTCCCCGCCCGGCATTCGCTCTATGGCCCACGGGAAAACCACGGGTCAAAAACCGTGGGCAGGCGGTCCACTTCGGTTGGGAGTTCCGGCTGCTGATCTGCCACACGTGGAGACTCCTATTAGCCTCACCAACACGTGCCGTCGATTTCCTCTAAAACGGAAAGTCATACAACGCGCAAGAAACAAAGAACAACATAACACTTTAAAGATTAAAAAGAATTAATCACAAGATTTTTTTAACATTTTTATTTATAATCTTTCCCAAACAGAATTTACTGTTAAACCGGGCTCCGTTCTACTCTAACCTTCCCCCTACCAACTTTCTTTCAGAATATAAAGCTAGCCTGTCCGAATGGACAATCTTTCTTTTATGTCTGGGAGATCTTTGGATGCAATATACCACGTCGCTTAATTTCTTCACTATGCAAAAGGGCCCCTCCCAGTTGCTTTGTAATTTTGGGGCTTTCCCTTTAGTTCTGCGAGGATTGTAGAACCAAACTTTCTGCCCTTCTTCAAAAAGAATTCGCCTAGCTCCACGATCAAACCAGGCCTTCACCCGGGAAGATTTAACATCCATACGCTCTCTCACTATGGAATGGATCTCTTCAAATTTTGACTTCAAATTTCTAACGAAGCTTCCCATTGACTGCGCCTCTTCCTCATAAAGCCTTGGAGGACCTCCCTGTAACAAATCTAAGGGTAACTTTAAATCTCGAGCAAAACATAATTCCGCAGGAGTAAAGCCAGTTGTCTCATGTTTTGAAGACCTATAAGCTAACAAAAACATGGGAACCCAACGATCCCAATCCTTTTGACTATCAGAAATAAACTTTGCCAGATAGTTAGTAATAGTCTGGTGTTGCCGCTCCACTTGACCATCTGATTGAGGATGTAAAGCAGTAGTGCTCGTTTTTTTAATTCCAAGAAGATCCATTAATTCTGCGAACAACTTCGATTCAAAGTTCTTTCCCTGATCGGTATGCACTTCCAAGGGAATTCCATACCTAGAGACAAATTGATTTACGAAGATCTCCGCCACAGTTTTAGCTCTAATATTTTTTAGAGGAAATGCTTCCACCCATTTGGTGAAGCAATCTACAATGACAAGGAGATATCTGTTTCCGGAATCGGTTGTAGGGAGGGGGCCAAGAACGTCCATTTGAATTCTTGCAAATGGTGCCCCAACATTATAAACTTGCAAAGGGGATTTTCCTTTCCCAGAGGGACCCCTTTTAGAAATACAGACTTTGCAAGATCTGCACCAGTCCTCAACATCTTGCTTACACGTTGCCCAGTAAAAACGCTTGCGAATCTTTTCCAAAGTTTTATTAATTCCAAAATGTCCACCCGAAGAAGAATCGTGGGCTTCCTCAAGAATTTCTTTGACTCGGGTCCGAGGAGTAACAAGCTGAAGAAAGCTTGTTTTCAGATTTGGAGCCTCCCACCTTTTATAAAGGATTCCATCTCTAAGAATTAGCGCATCCCAATGCGACCAATAAATTTGGGCAGAAATATTCCTATCAGGGATCTGAGAACGCGGAGGACGGATTCCAGCTTGCTTACCCCGTAGGATAAAAGCTATTCCCTCGTCCTCCCCTTGTTCCTTACGCCAAATTTCCAAATTCTCTCCCTGTAGAACTAATCGAGCAATCGTTTTATCCAATTCCTCCGTTGACTTCTTCTCAATTTTGGCACAATAATTGCAATCGGACTTCTCACAATGTCGTCTGGACAATCCATCAGCATTTTTATGTGACAAACCCTTTCGATGCACAATCTCAAATTCATACTCTTGGAATCTCTCTAGCCAGCGTGCCAGCTGTCCTTCTAAATCCTTGAAGGACATAAGCCACTTCAAAGAAACGTGATCCGTGCGAATTAAAAATTTTCGTCCTAAAAGATAGTGGCGGAAAAATTTTATTGAGTCTACTGCCGCTAAGAGTTCCCGCCGAGTAACGCAATAGTTTCTCTCAGCTTATTGAGAACCCGACTAAAAAAAGCTATGACTCTCTCTTCTCCTTCCTGTTTCTGCGATAAGACCGCGCCAATACCGATATTCGAAGCATCGGTATCCAAAACAAATCCTCCCTCTCCTTTAGGAAAGGAAAGTACCGGAGGAGAAGATAAAACCCGTTTTAATTCTTCAAACGTTTTTTGACATTCCTCTCCCCAAACGAATTTAGTCTGATTTCCCGTAAGAGAGTACAAGGGTTTTGCTAAAGAAGAAAATCCTTTAACAAATTTTCGATAGTATGAGCAAAATCCTAAGAAACTTCGTAATGAGTTTTGGTATGTGGAACCGACCAATCCGTAACCGCGGATATTTTTTCGGGATCCGTGGCTATGCCCTCCGCCGAAACTACATGCCCCAAATATTTCACACTTTTTCTAAAAAAGGTACATTTCTTTGGATTAACTTTCAAATTCACTTTTCTTAATCGTGATAGTACCGTCTTTAAATTCTCCATTATTTCAGAAAAACTTTTTCCAAAAATTATTACATCATCGAGATAAACCAAGCAAATTTTTGACAATAAATCTCTTAAAACTTTCTCCATCAGACGTTGAAATGTAGCAGGGGCATTGCAGAGGCCAAAGGGCATGACGACAAATTGCCACAACCCATTTCCAATAGAAAACAGTTTTCTCTTTATCCTCGGAACGAATCTTTATTTGCCAATATCCGCTCTTTAAATCTAAAGTACAGAACCAAACGTTACCTGATAACTGGTCGAATATGTCATCGATTCTGGGTATAGGATGAGAATCTTTCTTACACTGAGAAAAAAATGTCGTTAATTTGACTAAACTTGTTTAGTTGTAGTGATTTGTTTAATGCAAATATTAATATATTTAAATCAAATATACGTGAGTAATATCAAGAAATTCTGAATTTATTTCAATATAATATTTTTTGAATTAACAAATGTTAGCTTGACAGTCCGTGACCGCTGCATTTAGTTGAATCAAATAATATTTCTTTGAATCTACGATTTTTTTTTCTCAGTGTAGTTAAATAATTCAGCTTCCGATAATCCACACAGAATCTAATTGTACCGTCTTTTTTCCTGACCAAAACTACAGGCGAAATCCAGGGGCTTTGCGACTCTTCAATTACCCCTTGTTTCCACATATCCTCAATAATTTTATTTACTTCCTTCCTCATGTGGACAGGAATACGACGAGGGACCTGTTTAATAGGGGAAGAATCTTTCACATTTATCACATGTTCAATAATATCGCAATTTCCTGCAACAATAGTTTCGGAAAACACATTCCGGAAATCTTTCAGAAAATCGACAAACATTTCCTTCTGAGCCTCATTCAGACTCTCAGAATTATTTTCAAAAAGTTCTTTTAAGATAGAAGAGTCTCCCTCGAAAGAAGTTTCAACACGAGAACAATCAAAAATTTTTTTCTCATTCAATTTAGAATTAAAGAAAGGTTCAAAAATATTTTCCAAGTTTACTTTTTCAAGAAAATCCTTTCCTAATAGACATTGATCGCTGATTTCTGCAACAAACATAAAGACCTCTACGGAAAATCTACCAATTTGAACTTTCATCAAGACTTTAGATTCTACAGAAACTCTTTCTCCAGTCGGGTATCTTAAATTACAGTTTCCTATTTTAATTCTCTCTACTTCTTTTCCAATAAGAGTTTCATTAACAATCGAGACATCGGAGCCCGTATCTATCTTGAAAGAACAACATTTATTATTCAGAAAACCATCATAACAAAAATCTATTTTATTTGTCTTATTATCTATTTTAAAATATTCAAACCGACCGATTTTCGAGGAATTTTTCATAAAAGTTGAACCCACCCCGCCAAGCTCAACTAAATCGCGTTTCCCTCATTGGGGCATTCCGATCGGTAATGCCCGGCCTTACCACACGTCCAACACTCCCCCCGGCCGGCGCTGAACTTGCTGCCTCGCCAATTCCCTTTCGGACTCTTCCCCTCTTTCTCTTTCCCTTCACTTTTCTTTTCTGAACCACGTTTTTCATTTTCCACTACCGAATTTTTATCCCTTTTTTTCACAAAACTTTTATTAAAATTCCCTCTGTTTCTTTCGAAATTGTCCCCCTGAATAATTTTAAGCGCTTTGGCCCTTTCGACGGCTGCATTCAGAGAGGCTATTCCCTCCATCTGAAGCGCTCGGCGAATAAAATTGTCGGAAACGGCCGTAACGAATTGCGCGCAAGCGATTTTGTCGCGAAGCTCAAATGGGCACTCGGGGTACGCCAGGCGCGAAAGTTTGTCAATTTCGGATCCGAGTGTGGCCAAATCCTCCCCGAATTTTTGTTTGCGGTTCGTAAACGCGACGTAACAGTTCTGTGATTGTCGTCCCTCCCCGAAACGCAGCTCAAGTTTTGTTTTAAGCTCCGCGAAATCTAACCGCTCGACGTCTTGAACCGTTTCTAAGACCGAGCGTGTCTTTCCCCTCAGGCTCGAAGCTAACGCGATCGTTTTTGTAGCGTCGTCCCAGCGATTCGCACGCGCGATCAGACTCAATTGCGAGAAATATTCTTGTAACGGGACCGTCCCGTCGTACGTGTCGGGTTTGAGCTTATAACCGAGCTCGACACTCGCGACCGCGACACCATCACTCGCGTGTTCCCGCGCCCCAGCGACACTCGAGATCGCGTCTCTCTCAGCCGCTCGCGCGACTCGCGGTTCAGCGGCACTCGAGATCGCGCTCCTCTCACTCGCGTACGCGTCTCGCGTCTCCGCGCCGCTCGAGATCGCGACTCCTTGGCGTGTGACTCGCGCCCCCATGCCGCTCGCGTCTCGCGTCCCCGAGTCTCTGGACGCTCTGTTATTAGAGTGACTTAGCTGTATTTGTGAGCCGGAGTTCGTCCCTCGGAGAAGACGAAGCTCTTCCTCCTGCCGGCGGAACGTCTCGGCGTACTCCCTCTCTTTCCGCGCCTGTTTCTCGCGCAGGAGCCGGACCTCCTGAATGACGGTCCGAAGAGTCTCAGCAACCGTCGTCATCGCCGTCGCTCCAGCAGAGTCCTGCTCGCACGAATGCTGAGGTGTCTCCAGCCGGAGTCTCTTCCTCGTGGCCATCGTGGTAATCGGGGAAATGCTCGTCGTCACTCGTCCTATCCGAGGGCGAGCCCCCAAAATGTTGCGCTCGTCCGCGCGTTCGCTGCTCACACACACACGCACTCACTCGCGAACGCGGCGCGCAATCCCGTTTCGGGAATAATGACTCTCTCTGGTAGAAAAGAACTCGTTTAATGGGTATTAGCGAATACAACGAAGGGCTCGTGAACACGTCTGTTCGACACGAAGGCCCAGCGAAGAATCTGACAGACGGCAGAAGTAAATAAACAACGCAACTGCTGGTCGTCAGGCACGACGTCACGCAGCGCTTCGCGACTGCTTTTCGGGCCTCTACCGGGCGTCTCGGCACGGGCGCAACAATAACTTCCTTTTAATAGACTTTAGTTGTTTAATCTTGATCAGGATATGCTCCTTCCAGCGAAGCTTAGCATCGAGTGTCATGCCAAGATATTTCGCTGTATTAGCATAAGGTACGCGCTGTTGATTAAGAGTAATTGGAAGTGGGGACTCCTGTCTGTTGGTGAAATTGATATGCTGTGATTTGCTTTCATTGAACTTGATACGCCACCGTTTAGCCCAGTCCGTAATCTCATTGACAGCGCGTTGGAGCTTATTAGTAGCATATCGCGTATCAATTCCAGTCGCCAAAATTGAAGTGTCGTCAGCATAAGTGGCTATCTTTGTACCTTGACATTTAGGAATATCGGCAGTGTAGAGTAGATACAGGATCGGTCCCAGTACACTGCCTTGCGGAACACCAGCTGCAATTTTCCTGAAGCTGGAGAATGCGTCTTCGTAGCGGACACGAAAACATCGGTCTGAAATATAGGATTCCAGCAACAAACTAAGTGCTTTTGGTAGGAACTTGCGAAGTTTGAACTTAAGTTCTTTATGCCACACTTTGTCAAAGGCCTGCGCAACGTCCAAAAAGATGGCTGAACAAACCTTTTTCTCCTCGAAAGCTTTTTCGATATCCCAGATTATTCGGTGCACTTGGTCAATCGTGGAATGTTTGTCACGAAACCCGAACTGATGATCAGGAATAAGTCGTTTTTCTTCGATTATGAGCTTAAGCCTCTTCGATAGAAGTTTCTCATAAACTTTGGAGATAACCGGCAGCAGGGAGATTGGCCTGTAAGACGCCGCTTCCTCAGGCGGTTTACCTGGTTTTGGAATTGTGATAACTTCAGCAATTTTCCATTGCTTAGGGACAAACCGCAGTCTGAACGAGGCGTTGAATATGTGTGTCAGTTTCATTATTCCGCTGAATGGTAATTCTTTCAACATTTGCACTGTGATCATATCGTAACCAGGAGCTTTCTTCGGATTTAAGTGCTTGATAGTTTCCCAAACTTCTTTAGGTGAGACTGGAGTAATGAGCGTTTCGTCTCCGCTGTCTTCAGGGGTAAGGTTTTCTTCCGCTGTCTGTCTCGGATGTGATTGAAACACTTTTTCAAGATGATCCGCGTGTACGTCAGCTTTCTCTTGATTGCTTCTCGCCCAGGTGTTATTGGTTTTCTTGATCGGTGGAGCGTTAATAATGGGGCGTTTAATGCGTTTGGTTGCTTTCCATAACGAATAATTGGTATCTTTATCATCAGTAAGATTCTCAAGGTACCTAGCAATTTCTTCATTCTTGATGTCATTCAGTAATCTTTTCAGCTGCTGACTAAGATTATTGAAGATGGTTTTGTCGGCAGGATGTCTTGTCTGTTGCCATATTCTTCGTGCCCTTCGTTTATCCAATATCAACTGTTTTATTTCCAGGGGATAATTTTTCCCTGGTACTCGCTGTTTCAATTCTGGCGTGCAGTTTTTAGCAGCCTGCTGTATTTGTTCTGTAAACAGCTTTATATCATTTTCAAGTTGTTCTTTAGTTGTGAGCGGGACGTTGAGAACAACTGAGTTTTCTAAACATTACTAAAACCTTCCCAGTCAGTCATCCTATTGGTGAGCGCCAATGCTGGTCGTTTAGTTATCACAGTTTCACTCAGAGTAAGAACGATAGGCGTGTGATCGCTACTGAGATCAAATGACCCTTCTACTTTTGTAAAGCTAGTTGATATCCCTTTGCATATAAACATGTCAATAACATCCGGGTATTTATTCGGATCAGAAGGCCAATATGTAGGAGTTCCTTCTGACAGGACGTGACATGATAATGTCTGAGCCGCTTCATAAAGTCTTCTTCCCTTGGTAGTTATTATTCTCGAACCCCAGCTCGTGTGCTTGCTATTGTAGTCACCGCCAGCCACAAACCGATTGCCCAAAGATTGTAGAAATTCAATATAATCCTCCACCGTAATATTATGTCTTGGAGGGCTATACACTGCGGTTATATTGCACTGAAGTTTCCTGATATAAATCTTTACGGTTGTTGCTTGGATCATTTCGGAGGAGAATTTCAACTCCTCGTGATGTTTAATATTTTCCTTAATTATCACTGCTGAGCCTCCTCTGCATTTGTTGGATGGATGTGGCGTGTGATAGACTTTATATCCTTTGAATCGCATTACCGTCTCCTTGGTAAAGTGAGTTTCAGCTACAAGACAAATGTCAATTTTTTGACTGTCCAGGAACAGCGCTAATTCTAGGTTACGCTGTTCGAGGCCGTTAGCGTTCCATGCAGCAATTCGAATAGAGCCTGCCATTTTATTTCTTTTTTGGGGCAGTCCTACTGCTCACAGTTTGTTGAAACATAGTCATAAACATATCGTTAAGCTTATCTTGCGAGGCCATGAATTGGTCAAGCCTAGCCATAAAGCTTGCCATATCACGGCATGCTGACTGTTCCGGTTGAGACTTTTCCTCATTAACTGTTCCTTTTGCAGTTTTGTTTGCATAGGATGCCTTTGCAGTTGTAACGTCTGCTTTAGATTTAAATTTTTCTGCTTGGCGGGATTGTTGTGCTGCTTGAAGTTCCTTAATTGACTTTCTTTGTGAGTTTAGCACTCCCTGTTTACCTTTTCTATTTTTATCTCGTAATCTTTGTAATTCTACGGCAACCATACAGCCTCTGTAGTTTGCTGTATGTCCTTGCCCACAATTGGCACATTTTGGTGTAGTGGAGCGGTCCTTAATACAATCTTTTGTGTAGTGGTGACCAGCGCATTTAACGCAACGTGCAACTTTGTGGCAATTATTTTTAACATGGTTGTATCCTTGACATTTTTTACATTGCACTATTTTCTGATGATTTCTTCGCACAGGCTCTATGCTCACTTTTTGATTACATAGAACATTTAACGCATAGATTTTACTAACATCCTCGTTCTTATCAAAGGCAAGTTCGAAGAGTCTTAGGGGCACTTTCACGTCACTGGTTCTATGTCTCCCGTTTTCATCTGTAGAATATCGATATCCGAGTATGTTTACTACATTGGCAATCTTGTAGTTCATTCTCATTAAGTCGTTTTTAATAGATTCCGGATCAGTCTCAGCATGAAGACCCCTTGCCATGACTCGTATTGGTCTATTTTGCTTGTCTGAGAACGTGTACCATTCTATTTTGTTCTCATTAAACAAGTTCGAGAGTCTCCTATATTCCGCATGATTGATAGGATTGATTTTGAACTGTTCAGGATGCGGTTGGCTAGTGATTTTAACCTTTGAATTAGCAGGTCCAATTATTTTTTCAAGATCATGATATTTGATCCCAATAGCATAGATTGGTGGCGGTGCTTGTTCCCTCATTCCTTTGTTTAGGCGCTGTTGTTTACCTTGTCCCCGGTCTAGTTAAAAGGGATGTTTCTGGAGAATTGGAGGCTTTCCTTTTCTTTGATGCTCTCTTGGCTTTTACTAGTATGAACTCCGTTTCCTTGTTAACGTCCTTTTTCTCTCGCGCATCATCATCAAATTCTGCTTCATCGGTAGAATATGATGAATTGTATCCATCCTTCTTAAGATGACTTTGCAGCTGTGAAACCGTGGCCTCCAAGTGAGCAATCCTTTGTTCCGCTGCTTTTAGTTGGTTGTACAAGATTAATTCGTTAGCCGTTTTCAGCTGGCTATGTTGAATGAGATCTTGACTTTCTCTAGTCAAGGTCTGCTTTTGTTGCGTTAGAGTCGCTATTTCTTGAGGCAAAAACGACGTCTCCGCCCCTTGAGGCACATCCGTCGCTTCTGACGTAATTGTAGTTAATCCAAACAATGGTTGGCCTCCCCCAGAATCCTTGAGGCCTGTCTCCATGGAGAGTGGATTTTCCAGGTCATTGCCTGGCCTACCACCTGGGGTATTTTCCATATTTGTTTTGTCCATTGTCCATGATTTGTGTCAGTTTTGGTCCACCCCGGATATTTTATTTCCCCGGTACCCTCTGGCAAGCCAGCGAGCATTCCCCGATCCGCCACCTGGGGAGGCGCCCAATGGGGGACTGACAACCCCACAAGGGATTTTAAGGATTATAATAGAATGATTATTGTGAATTTTGCATTTTTAAATCACATTTCCGAAGATTTTTTGCATGATATTTTAAGTTTCCCTTTCTAAAAAAGGCATGGATAGTTGGCTGGATTTATTTTCTCAAGTTCCAATTGCATGCTTTCAGTCTCAAAATTCGTCATTTTATTTTCTGATAAAATTTATGTATATATAAATATATATTGCTATAAAGATATATATATATTATTTTAGTAATTTACATTTTATTAAAATAATAATTTTAGGACAACAATAGAACAAAAAGTAAAATAAAGTATAAAACGAAAAAATTAAAAAATGAAAGAATAAGAAAGCGAAAAAGCGATATCAAACAAGCAAGAGAACGGCAGATCAAAAAAATGAAAGCAAAATCAAGTAAAAGAACGAGAATACACAGATGACTATAAAAGTGAAAAAAAAAATGGAAGATAAAAAACTACGTAAGATGATAAGAGTAAGATTAAAAGAATGAAAGACTGATCAATATAACGTATATTCTAATATATTGTGGGAGATAACTAACCAATAAAATCTTGAGTGAAAGGAGAGGGAGGGAGAGAGGGAGAGGGAGGAAGAGAGAGAGAGAGGGGGGAGAGGGAGAGGGAGAGAGAAAGGGGGGGAGAGAGAGAGAGAGAGAGAGAGAGAGAGGGGGGGGGGAGGGAGAGGGAGAGGAAGAGGGAGAGGGAGAGGGGGAGAGAGAGAGATTGATTGATTGATTGATGTTTATTATGCCATAGTCTACGACTTTAGGCAAAACGCGAATTACACAATACATGATATAAAAAATACAAACAAAAATGAAGAGAACAATACAGCAGCTGTCGATGTCGGCAGCAAATAAACTACAAAAAATAAATGAAAATAAAAATAAAAATAAAAGTAACAAGAAAATAAGAAAATAAAATAAGAAAATAAAGAAAACAAGGCAAGCAGGTGACACACCCTCGGCGGAGTACGCTGCATAGATGTATAATTAAGTACTAAAAAAAAATAACGGATACAGCCTATATCTCCGCAAAGGATGCTACACGGCAAACCAGATCGGAAGGCAGGTGATACACCCCCCGCGAAGGACAAAGCAGATGTGTAGAAAAGAAAGAACGAATACAAGATTGGAGCATGCCGCTCGTCCTCCGCGAGGAATGCCACGAAAACGCCGCGCCGTAGATATAACAATTTTAAGTTTGCATACAGAAGCAAAACGCGACGACATAAGAACTTAAGACCTAAGACTAGCTTAACAATTAGGTCAACTACTAAATATATACACAACATGACTAGTAGGCCATGACTATATATGTACATGACACCCTTAGAACTAAACTAACAGTACGCTGTGTTTGAGATTCCGTTATCTCATTGCGCCACCGTATCAGATGGCAGCATCGATCGGTATCGACCGGCCGGATCGACGCGGCCGCTATCGCAAGCACGGGCGCGAGCGTCGTCGCCTTCTCCGCGCGACGAAGACAGTTGAGTAATGGCCGCGCAGTGAGCAGACGTGCTATTAGTACTCTGTGCCTTTTCTCTTGGAGAACTCAATCACCGCGCCCAGCACAGCTATTGACGGACTCAAACCAGTTTAGTGAGGTGTAACGAGACTGCTCATCGTTCTGGTACATCATCAAGGCAGCTCAAGATCACACGTGCGCGGGTGCCGACCGCCACGTGGCTCACCGGCTCACCGGGCGACTCACCACACGAAGACAATTCATACAATTGTCTCGGACATTAAGTACATCTCATTTCCGGACTTCTCAGGTCAGACTGTACATTCATTTCACATTAAAGACTGCTCAGACGGTGCTCTGAGCTACACAAATAAAACGGATATAGTTTATTAACACCTTCCACGCGCGTCCCTCTCATCCCGCTCCCACCGCCGGGATAAACAGCGATTTCGCGAACACGCTGATTTAAAAGCAAGGAAATTAAACTATCTGTACAGCAGACTGCTCGAGCGAGAAAAGATAGTTATGGAGCCTCGCCTTGAATACTGCAATGGACGATGATGATACCACATCAATGGGAAGCGAGTTCCACAAGTAGATGCCCGCGAGATAGAAGGACCTATGAAACGTTTCGGTTCTATAGATTGGAACATGGAAAGTGTGATGCTGCGCGAAACGCGACGATCTTCTGACTGAGGGATCGGGATTGATGAAAATTTCAGACAGATATCTAGGAGACATGTCATGAGAAATCTTGAACATTTCTATCCCGAGAAAGTATGACCGTCTACTTCTGACCGATAGCCACCCCAGTCGATGTCGGTAGGGTGTGATGTGTTCGTCGCGCCTTAAATCGAAAATAAAACGAATAGTACAATTAATGAGTCTCTGAAGCTTGATGTTGAGCTCGTCTGTGACATCGTAAACAAGACAACAGTAGTCCAACAAGGGCCAAATCAAAGAGGTCACAAGTTTTACACGTAGATTGAATGATAAGGAGTTTTTGTGGAATTTTAATTTGTGCAGCGTAAAATGAACCCTCTTGGAAATATGTGAGACATGGCTTTGCCAGGATAAATCAGAGCTCACGATAACTCCCAGATTCCGAGTCTCGGTAACAAATAGAATGGAAGTGCCATTGACGGAAATGAGAGGTAGGTCATTGAGATTTATTTGCCGAACATTACGCCTGCTACCAAGTATCAAGACTTTGGATTTGCTGAGATTGAGAGACAATCCATTGGCAGCAGCAAATTCAGAAATAACTCCCACATCATACGCCACCAGCTGTAAGGCTGAGTTCAGTTGACTAGGGAGACATCTGCGATAAATTTGCGTATCGTCGGTAAATATCATACGCTCGGTAAACCTGAGGAAGGCGCCAATGTCATTAATGAATAGGGAGAAAAGAAGCGGTTCCAGAACGGATCCTTGCGGAACACCAGAAGTGACAGACAGCCAATCAGAGAACTCACCGTCCAAATCGACAACAGCTTGAGAGCGACCAGTGAGGTATGAATAAATTAATTTAAGAGCCAGATCAGAAAACCCGAATTTCCTTAATTTAATCAGCAGCAGAAGATGATTGACAGTGTCGAAAGCCTTGCTGAAATCAAAAAGGACGAGAATCAATACCTCACCTACGTCAACTCCACTCTTGATGTCATGAAATAATCGAAGAAGGGCAGTCTGGGTAGAAAAGCTCTTACGGTATCCCGATTGTCGATCATCGAGAATATGATGGGAATTAATGAAGTCCACGATCTGGCTGTGCAGGACTTTCTCGAACAACTTAGAGAGCTCACACAGATTGGCTATAGGTCTAGTGTCCGAAGGGGAGGCAGGTGTTTTTACCTTAGACAGTGGGCGCAATATAGCACGCTTCCACAGCATTGGGAAATAGCCTAGTTTAAGACAACAATTGAGGAATGATGTTAGGAGATTGCCAATATGGGGCAAGGCCAAGGCAATGGCGGAAAGTGGTAATTGGTCACAACCCGAGGCCAGAGAAACAGAAGAGGAAACCATTAAGGAGCGTAGGTTGTCATATGTTATCAGAGAAAAACCAAAAAGGGGTTCATCAGGCACTATGGACAAAATGATATCGGAAAATTGTGATTGTGAACAAGAAGGATAACAATTGGAGATAGAGGCGTAATGGGCATTTAGAAGATCGCGAGAAAAGAAGTTAAGCGGTGAAGAGAGAGGCGATTCAATTAGACCAAGATTGGCAAGCTCACGCCACATTCTAGAAGGATAAGAGATTACGCTCAATTTTTCCATATTGAAGTGCTCTCTGGCTCTTCTCAAGTCGACGGTGAGATTGTTCCTGAAGAGCCTGTAAATATGAAAATCGAGAGCATCGCCAGATCGTCGTGAGATATTATAAAGTCGGTTACGATGTCGAATTCTGGAAGTAAGAGCATCAGTAAGCCAAGGCGCCGACGGACGAGTTACGCGAAAGGTACGGATAGGAGCATAAAGGTCTAGGCTAGCAGTAATATTATTGGTGATGGTACTAAGGAAGTCATCAATGTCAAGCTCACCAAGATTCATTTGGCCAAAATCAGTCGGGAAAGACGAAAACAGCATAGAGGTAAGAGTTTCTATGAATCTTCTCTCGTCAAATCTCTTGTAGCTACGCCGAACAAGAGTACGACTCATGAAAGACGGAACCACAAGTGAGTAAGTTAACTCGATACGATCATGACCACCAATAAAGGGAGCATCAGACTTGCGAAATGATGAAACCTTGTCCAGACTGTCCACTATAAAAACGTCCAACAAAGAGTCAGAAGAGGAAGTGTGAAAAGTCGAATGCGATTCAATTATATTGAGCGACAGTTGCGAGACAATGCTTTTTAGGTGATTGGATTCATATGATGGAACAAGGAGATTGCAGTTAAGGTCGCCCGTAATGATAATGTTTTTATAGTTGTGCATAAATGTAGTAAGGGTGTCAACATATTTACTAAAATTACCACTTCTCGGTCTACGATACATGGAAGTGAACAAGAGAGGCACGTCTGCGCTGCACCGAATGTCAAGAATGAGAAATTCAGGCTCATTCGAGAAGACGGAAGGCGATGACGCCAAAACCCGCGCACGCAACGAATCGTGAATATAGCAAGCCACTCCGCCCCCCTCCCTACCCTCTCTATCCGCCCGTAACAAATAGTATCCTGGGATACGCACTAAGTCGTCAGAAATATGCGCGTGAAGCCAGGTTTCAGAAATTGAGATGACGTGAAAAAAATTTGACGCTAAGAAGGCCTGGATTGACTCGAGATGGGCAGGGAGGGAGCAGGCATTGAAGCAAGCAACTCTAAGGTGATCGCGCGAAACAGGAGGAACAACATCCGTTACAGCAGTTTATTGTAAGTTGGCCAGGTCAGTCTCAGAGGCTATCAAAATAGGAGGCTGACCATGATCCTTGCGGACAAAAATTCGTCCATCTCTACTCCACACATGCTTAAAAGAAGCTTGTCTCGCCTTAATTCTAGTCTGCCGCAACAAATTGTAGGTATGAGTCGGAAGTAATTCATTTACGTAAATGTTACCGGGGATATTAATCGAAGAAATATCATTAACCAGAAGTTTGCGTTTGCCTCGCATAATTTTTACAATGTGGTCGCGAATTTCACGTGACTTGAGTGCCACTATGACTGATCTTTTGCGTCCAGCAGTGTCACTCAAAAAATCACCGGCAGAAACGGAGCCGAACGCCGCAGCACCCACGACGGATGCATCTCGCCTGACTACATCGCGGGTCTCAAGAACGTCGGAAACCAGCTGAGATACGCCGAGTGCGCGAAAAACACTTTCGACCAGCACTCCGGAAGCATCAGTAATAGAACTTGGAATTCCCAAAATAATGATGTCCGACGTTCTGTCCCGACACCCGCGATGCAGCAGACAGCCCGCAAACAACTTGCTGAGAGCTCAGTAGCCGCGCGCTCTGGGCCTCCAGCGCTGCAATTCTCTCACCATGACCCTCAACCAGCTTTAAAATATCCGGTAATTGATTTAGTTTTCGCGCAAAATCCACATTTACAACCTCCTGTCGATTAATGAAAGCCGAGATTTTTTTATCTGACCTTTCAAACACAGCAGTAAACTTTTTGTCCAATTCGTCAAACCTGGCAGCAAACTTAACGTCAGATTCCTCTATCCTCGCTAAAATCGACTGCAACAGCGCCTCAGTAGATTGCGACGGTGCACCAGGAGGCACATCGCCCACCGCACCCTGCGGAGCAGGACTCCGGCGGTCACCAGTTCGAGAAGCATGTACATCCCCTGGCGCAAGAGGCATCGCCGACAGTCGCACCCTACAGCACCCACTGGCTGATTTAGTGCAGAGATATACGCCTTGGCGCAGCCCGGATGAAACACACGCCCGCACTCCTCGATTCCGTCAAACCGGCAATAGTTTTATAACACCTACTACACGTGCGCTGCATAGGCGCTGCCAACCAGGCCACCCCGAGATCCCCACCGCCGCTACCGATTATCGATTACCGAGTATTGAGTAGACCACGCAGCGATCAGCGTCACTCCAATAGCGGCACGCACACATCAGACCCGAGAACAGCAGAGTGCAGAAAAGAGCAGATCAACAAGGCAGGCGCATGCGCAACAAGCCGACGTCCTCCACAGAACAATTCCGAGAATACGGTTAGGATAAGCAACACTTATCGCAAAAATGCTCTCAATTGCGCACCAAGCACTCGAAGAATAATAATTGTGTATGACAATGCGACCGTCAGCAACACCCAGTACGCATAGCCCGGCGCCGAAAAAGAAGAAGCCCGTGGTACTTGACAACCAGGCGGTAGCCAAGCCAAGAACCAAGCCGGGGCAGGACCAGGACGAAGGAGCGAGGTACGCGATCATGATGTCACCACGAACAAGGGGGGCGTTGTCAGACGCATACGCCATAACCCACCGACCGTCGGAGGACAAGGGAAACCAGAGATTGATAGGGGACTAACCCCTGTTACCGACGGAGGGTATACCGGTAGGAGGACGGCGATCGAGCAACCCGATCACTGAGGCGACCAGCAACCAAACACACCGGAGCACTAGACATAAGTTGTAAATATGTTCCTTTAGAATTAAGGTAGTAATAAGTATAATCATCATTAGCGTGATTAGGGCACGCACAGATTATGTCTCATACGCGAGTCCAGAGTTGAGAATTCCTTTTGATTTATAATTACACTTTCTTTTGTTTTCGGTGACATGACTTAAAAATATATAGAAATACAATTTCGTTGAGCAAAGTTAATCGCAGATCAACAGCCCTAATAAATAAATTCGCGTTAGTTTGAGTTTGGGTAGCTTACAACCAACATGGTTAATGATTCAGCTAAACGAGCGACGCTCGGACCGATATATGCGCGTGAGATTAAACGCGGGATATCGCGGACCGATTACCAATGCGAAACGGTGAACAATGGCCAAAGGCCAGCTCACATTGCTGGCCACGGCGAAGGTGGCCAATGTTTGAGAAGCCACAAGCGCTGCGAAAAAAAAAATTAAATTGACCATCACGTTCCTTCCCCTCTATATCGTGGGAATCCACTGCAAAATTATCAAATATATGCAAAGAATTGAGTTAACGGTGACCATGGATACATGGCCAACGAACAGAACAGACCAAGGGACCCGGAGCCGGAGAACCCATGGGATGCGGTTTAAGGAGAGACGAATCAAGGAACCTGATGGTCAAAACTCTGCTCCGATGGGAGGAGGCGCCAAACAAGTGACCAACCACGAAGAGATATAATGGCCAACCGATATGGCAAGCGAGCGTAGCGAGCGCATGGGCGACCGAGTGGACGCGAGTCCCGGCATTAGGATTAACAGAGAAACGCGATATAAAATCAAGTGTCAGGCGGAGGACAATGTTTGACTGACCAATCATGTTTAACGAGAAGATTTGTGAAATAGGGGTGAATCTTTGATCCACGCGAGTGAGAGAAAATTGTAAACGCGAAATTCCAATTCCTGTAAAAGTATTAACCGATACCATGGTAATTACATGCGATAGAAGGAATTGGAATGTCGCGTAGAAGAGCGAGAATATTCTCGAAGGAATTAACAGGCATAAATAAGAATGATTTACGACTTTATTTGTGCGAACATCTGGCGAGTGCGAACAATAGATTACGGAATGCGGAAGCATTCGGGACCTGCGTGAACGAAGTTCATTGGTTGCGAAGGGCGTAACCATCCAGAAGTGGGGCAAACCGCGAGCCAGGGAGGTCCAGTGGCGAGCCGAACTAATGGATTCTCTCGTCTACCACCACCGGGAACACTTCGAATACTTCTCCTCTTGAGGGTAGCGAACTTAGCTTCGGTGGCGAGAGTCAGTCCCGCGATAGGCGCGTTAAACCTGAAACCCATTGTCAAGCGAACAGCATTAAAGATAAAATATATGAAATATTTTGCTAGATTAGTTGATCTACAAATTAATTAACATCCGATCGTGTGCGGTATCCTTACCTTCCTGATACATTTACCTGGTCCAGATAACCACTTGGGGAAGAGTCTACGTCCGGCCGGGGAGACACAGCGTTGAGGCAGCAGCGAGCCAAGGGCGCAAACGGCAGGGCACAGCCAAGGTCCAGAAAGGTCCTAGAAGCAAAGTCCAGCGACGGTGGATGAAGATCCGGCGACGTCCTGGTAAAGCCAAGGGGAATCAGCTAAGGGGAGCGAATTGGGAAATCCGTAGTGCGAGCGTAGAATTCTTTCTCGGTTTCTGGCGACCGTGTCGGTGACACTAGAATCATCGATAATTATCCGCGTCTCCCCTCCGTACGGTTACAACAAGCAACAAAAGACGTGCTAATATCTGCAACAAAAAGGCCCGAAGGCAGCTCACGGCAGAAAAACGGATGACTCAAAGCAGGAGCAAGAATACAGCGCGACACACTTGATACTTACAGAGAGAGAGAGAGAGAGAGAGAGAGAGGGGGGGGGGGGGGGAGGGGGAGGGGGGAGAGGGGAAGAGGGGAAGAGGGGAAGAGGGGAAGAGGGGAGAGGGGGAGAGGGGGAGAGGGGGAGAGGGGGGAGCGGGGGAGAGGGGAGAGAGGAGAGAGGGGGAGAGGGGGAGAGGGGGAGAGGGGAGAGGGAAAGAGGGGGAGAGGAGGAGAGGGGGGAGGGGGAGAGAGAGAGAGGAGAGAGAGAGAGATGAGAGGAGAGAGGAGGAGAGAGAGAGGAGAGAGAGAGAGAGAGAGAGAGAGAGAGAGAGAGAGAGAGAGAGAGAGAATAAATGTTTGTATGTGTGAATAATTATAACATATAGAGATATAATTTACCTTTTTAAGAAGATTTTATGTATACACAAATTATTCGTCTTCGTATGAAGTTTTTGTTTGAGATAATGACAAATGAAAATTGTTAATCATTTAGAAATTCACATGGCAACTAAATACACTTGGAATATAGTTAGATATATTTTGCTGATTAATCAATAATTTAATACTACTCTTGTTGTGCTTACTTCATGAGCGGCTGTCATCGCATATTTTGACAGTTGTGTGTATCGAGGGGTTAATAATAAAATTAAATTTTGACAACGCTGGTAGTGACGCTGATGGAATTGAGAGTGGAAGTGAGGCTTGTAAGTACAATTTTTGTACATTTTTTTAATTTTTAGAATGACAACAAAAGTGCTGTATTGCTGCATTGTTCACAGATCAGTTATATGTTTACGTATACATTCTTGCTCCTACAACTCTTCATTCCACCACTCTTCTCTCGCACCACCAACTTGAGAAACCAGCAAAACCCTCGTAAGATTAAAACTGCTTATATCAAGGTAAGGTTTATGCAATTTTATTGCTCTTTTGTAGGAAGTTTGTTTCCTTAACCCTACATTACTCATGTGGTTTTTAACGTAATTAATTGCATAGGATGTTTCTTATATCCTAGCATTATATTTTAATTTTTTTATTCTCTTTGATAATTTATATAATATGTGTGTATATATATATATATATATATATATATATTATATTATATTATATTATATATTTGCTACATATTTTTGTTTTAAATTTAAAAACAAACTTTATATTTATCTTTATTTGAGGAATATAGAAAATACTAATTTCTATATTCCTTAAATAAAGATAAATATAAAGTTTGTTTTTCAATTTAAAACAAAAATATGTAGCAAATTTATTTATGCAAAAGTTATTAAGTGGATTTCTTAGATTTTTACTCTACGCGAGTAACAAAAGATTAACATTATTGGACTGTATTGCACATAAATTTATATATTATACACACACACACACACACACACACGCACACACGCACACACGCACACACGCACACACGCACACACGCACACACGCACACACGCACACACGCACACACGCACACACGCACACACGCACACACGCACACACGCACACACACACACACATAGGATGCCCCAGGACTGACACTGCGGAAAGATATTCTACAAGTGGAAATAAAAAAAAATATTATATGAAATTTGGCTAGAAATACTTTATTACAAAGTTATGAACAAATATTGAAAGAGAACATAAAATTGGTAAAAATAATCCTCTGATCTTCAAGATTGCCAGATTTAAAGCCTCTTGATTTTTACTTATAGGGAACTTTAAAAAATAAGATACAGGTTTATAGTACAGAAATAACTTTGCATGAAGATTTAATGCAACAAATTAAATCCGTTGTTATCTATATTTCATGTTTTATTTTAATATTTGTTGTCTATATAATTACTGCTGTACTATAAACCTTATTAAAGTTTCCTATAAGTAAACATATCAAAAGGCGTTAAATTTGGCAATCTCAGAAATCGGAAGATTATTTTCACCTATATATTATGTTCTATTTCAATATTTGTTTATAACTTTGTAATAAAACATTTCTAGTTTTCATATAATTTTTTTTCCTATTTTTACTTAGAATATGTTTCCGTAGTGTATTGGTTAAATCCTGGGACATCCTATACCTATACAAGATGTAACAAAAAAATACGAACAAACTTTGTATATTTATTTTGTATATTTATAGGGAAGGACATAAGTAATTTGAATATAGGAATGCATGTGCACTTAAGCCTCGTTTCTGTACATAATAGTAAAGTTGCCTAAATTTCCTAGGGAGGTAAAGTATTTTTTTGATAAAAGATAACACAAAATTATATTTGAAAAAGCTGTTCAGAATTAAAAATTAATCAAAATTTGGTATATAGGCCTGATTTTTAATTCTGAACAGCTGTCTTAAATATAAATGTTTGCTATCTTTTACTGAAAAGGTACTTTACCTACACAGAAAAAGGCAACTTTACTGCCATGTAGCATGAAAATGACGCTTCAGCGGACATATATTCCTATA
>JASTWK010001458.1:0-33559 GCA_030770225.1 Temnothorax unifasciatus
GTTTGTAGGGGTAATAAATGATTCGCTTAGGACAGGTAAATTTCCAGAAGGATGGAAAACATCCACGATAATACCGATACCAAAGGTAAACAAACCAAGAAAATCGAGCGAGTATAGACCAATTAATATGTTACCGATATATAAAAAAGTTTTAGAGTTAGTTGTAAAAAAAACAGTTGGAAAAATTTCTAGAAGACAATGAAATAATAACCGAATATCAATCGGGATTTAGGAAACAGCAGTCGTGTGAGACAGCAATTCAGAGTTTTATTGAGGAATGGAAGTTGATAATTGAGGAGAAAAAAATGGTGGGTGTGTTATTCCTGGATCTCAGGAGAGCGTTTGAGACAATAGATAGGGTAAGATTAGTGGAAAAATTATATCAGTATGGAATAAGAGGAGTGGTATTGGAATGGATAATATCGTATTTAAGTAATAGAAAGCAGCAAGTTAGATTCAATGATATATGTTCTAAAATAATTGAGACAGTATATGGCGTGCCACAGGGATCTGTATTAGGAGCTCTAATGTTTATTTTGTATATAAATGATATAGTTAAAGTCTGTCCGGAGGGAAGTATATTTAGATTATTTGCAGATGACACGACCGCAAGTGTAACAGGAGAAAGTTGTGAGGAATTGGAAATAAAACTAAATATGGTGCTCGGTATACTTGAAGAATGGATGAATGTGAATATGTTAAAAATGAATGCAGACAAGACCAAATATATGATAGTTAGAAGTATAAGAAAAGAAATAAAAACAGACATAATAGTAAAAAGTTTGGATGGAATTATAATTGAGCGTGTCGAGATAACGAAACATCTGGGTGTAATGATCGATAGTAAACTCCGTTGGGACAATCACTGTGATTATATGTTAAAGAAAATAGGGAAAAAAATAAATTTTCTGAATAGAATAGGAAATGATATATCGGTGTATACTCGATGTACCGTGTATAAGTCTATCATAGCGCCTCACTTTGAATATTGCGCAACAATATTAGTAGGCATGGGTGAAACGCAATTGAATCGACTGCAAGTGGCACAAAATCGTGCAATGAGAGTCATACTGCAATGCTCGCGATATACAAAGGTAGAATTGATGCTGCAAACCCTTAAGTTTATGAATGTAAGACAGAGGCTAATGTATAATGTATGTATTTTTATATTTAAGATAGTAAGAGGCATAATGCCAAAACATTTAAGTAATAGGATAGAAATAGTAGGAGATGTGAGTGGTCGGCAAACGAGGCTGGCTGAGAATATTAGAATTCAATATCGTAGGACGAGAAGTGCACAGAAAAGTCTATTTTATAAAGGTCTGAATATGTACAACTCCCTACCGTTAGAAATTAAGCAATGCGAAAGAATTGTGCCATTCAAACGTAGGTTAAGAGAATATATTGTACCTCATGTAGAGGAAGTAAATTAAGGATACTTTATGTAAAAAATAGCCGAGAAGGCTAATAAAGCTCAATCAATCAATCCCTCTCTCTCTCTCCCTCCCCCCCCCTCTCTCTCTCTCTCTCTCTCTCTCTCTCTCCCCCTCTCTCTCTCTCTCTCTCCCTCCCCATCCCTGTCCCTCTCTCTCTTAGTACACTGGGTAGGGTATCGTACACTTAGTATGGTAAAATCAGGATTTTTTGGAAGTGTGGTGTTAGGATTCTAGGGTATATTTAAAGAAAGAAAAACGGTAATGTTATTTAGGACAAGAAAACTATTGTTGAGAATCGAATAAATGAATGTTCGCGAAAATGAATATTTCGGGAAAGCGAATATTCTTCGAGATCGTTCGAGTGGCTCCAAACCGCGACGGTTTACTTCCCCCCTTTTTTTTGGTGTTTTCGAGCAAACGGCCACAGGTGTTTCTCGCGTGATCGCAAGCACCGCGACCAATAGTCGTGTCGTTCGCCGATTTGGAGCCAATCAGCGTTTCTCACGTCGTCAAATTCTTCGCGGCCTAACGCGAAGCTCCGGCCGCGATCCCTTGCCTGCTCCGGCCGGGACGGGCAGTGAGCCATCATAACTCGTACGCGATACTTGTACTTGTCGACGTCGAGAAAACGGAGCAGAATCAGTATCGAAATAGCGAGTGCGAAACTGAAACGCGCAAAGTTCAACCAGTGTAACCAGCTTTTAATAAAGTGACTCTTGTCTCGTTTTACACGCGAACCTGACTCATTTTTTTGTGCCTTCCTCGGCGCGCGGCGCGAAAACCCCGAGCGGTCCACTAACAACTATCTACTTATTATTTCGTTCATAAAATGTTGGGAAATATAAACGAAAATACATATATAAATGAAATGTATTGTTCTTTTTATTGTTACTGTCGAAAGTAAATAATATTACATAAAACTAGGGCGATAATGCAATTGAACATAGATATACATACACACGCACACGCATACGCAATCGCACATACATATGTTATTTTTATTATTTTTTCTGTGGGCCCCAGGCCCCGTCCACGATGACGATATCACGGACACGGGACGTCTCCAGCATCATGCTCCGATTATTTTGTACTAAGAATAATTCTGCATAAATTTTTCTTTTGTGCCTTTATATCATATGTATTTTTCAAGCAAAGTGCATTTGCAGAATTTTTGCGATGGAAGATGTGTACGCACGCACGCACGCACGCACGCACGCACGCACGCACGCACGCACGCACGCACGCACGCACGCACGCACGCACGCACGCACGCACGCACGCACGCACGCACGCACGCACGCACGCACGCACGCACGCACGCACGCACGCACGCACGCACGCACGCACGCACGCACGCACGCACGCACGCACGCACGCACGCACGCACGCACGCACGCACGCACGCACGCACGCACGCACGCACGCACGCACGCACGCACGCACGCACGCACGCACGCACGCACGCACGCACGCACGCACGCACGCACGCACGCACGCACGCACGCACGCACGCACGCACGCACGCACGCACGCACGCACGCACGCACGCACGCACGCACGCACGCACGCACGCACGCACGCACGCACGCACGCACGCACGCACGCACGCACGCACGCACGCACGCACGCACGCACGCACGCACGCACGCACGCACGCACGCACGCACGCACGCACGCACGCACGCACGCACGCACGCACGCACGCACGCACGCACGCACGCACGCACGCACGCACGCACGCACGCACGCACGCACGCACGCACGCACGCACGCACGCACGCACGCACGCACGCGCGCACGCACGCGCGCGCGCGCGCACGCACGCACGCGCGCACGCACGCGCGCGCACGCACGCACGCACGCGCGCACGCACGCACGCACGCGCGCACGCACGCACGCACGCGCGCACGCACGCGCGCACGCACGCGCGCACTCACGCGCGCACGCGCGCACGCATGCACGCGCGCACGTACGCGCACACGCGCGCACGCGCACACACGCACACGCGCAATTCTCTATATTATAATGAAAAAACGTATCTGACTGAAAAAGGCCTGTTTAACGAAATAGGAAGCCGATGCCAGTCTCACGCGAAAAGCGAACGTCGAATTTATAACACAATGGCTGCGTTCGGAAAGCGCGCTATTAGCGCTATCATCATTCTATCTTTATCGCTCATCAGATGTAAAACAAGGATAGAATAAGCAAGTAGCACTAATAGCGTCTTCCCGAACGCACCCAATAAATTATAATAGTTCTGCAATAAATTACGGCGTCCACGTGCACGCGAATCGACGCGTCTGTTCTCTGTTCGCTCGGATTGACTGAAGTTTCGCTGAGAGACGGCGGGATGTGTTTGTGTGTGTGTGTGTCGCGTTGCTGGTAAATCCTACGGGAAAAAACGTTATGTTTTACTCATTCCAGAATTATAAAAAAAATATGGAAATTGCTCATTGAAAAATACACCTCAGTACAAATACCTCGTTTGTAAATTAGAATCGGAGACAAAAAAAAATATATTGTGGTAGCTTTCTCACGAAAATAGACGAGGCCTATTCTATTTTGTCTATATAATATTTCATAACATAATGTTATAATATTATATTGAGGTGTTTGTTCTGACGGTACTTTTCAAATAAATGCCAGAAGCGTTCCTACGGTACGATTATTAAAAAATCAGAAGCGTCCGTTCAGGCGGTACTGATTATTAAAAAATCAGAAGCGTCTGTTCTGACGATACTGGCAAAGTAAATATTAGAAGCGTCCATTCTGACGGTATTGATTATTACAAATGTATCATTTGTAAATTACAATCGGAGAAACGGAAAGATATTGGTTGCGTTCTCACGGGAATGGGCGTTGGAAGGGCCCATTCTATTTTCTCAATATTCAAAATTATATATTGATTTTGTAATATTACTTTTGTACACTTGAGAAAAAATGTACTGTAAATATATTTGTTATTTTATATTATAAGTATATAAACAGTACACACATTGTACATACTTTCATACATATAATTGTCGTAGGCGCTATAATTGCGTATATGTACTGTCACGACTTTTTCACTCCCGGTCGTGCCCGGGGCGTGTGCCGGAACAAAAGGGGAAGAGGAGAGAAGGGTGGAAGGCCTCTCCGACGAGTCTCTCACACAGGCCGAAAATTTAACGCAAAATTGATTATTGGGCGCCAGACGCGTAACTCGCGTCCACTAAGAATCCCAAAACGAAAAATAATAATACCAATCCAACCAAACGTAACGCCGAACCTAATTAATCCGGTGTGTGAGAGATCGGCCAGCTCGGCTAAGGAGTGTGGGCGGGGTTGATAGAAGGGCAGCGCGATATTCGGCGGGGTGACACGGAAATCACGAACTCAGACCATTAAAAGAGAAATAACAACGTTTATTCGGAGGTCACTCTCCGGTGAAATAATCGGTGCCAGCCGGCCGTCGTTATCAAGCCATAATCAATCGAATAAATAATCACGCGGACGCCAGAAAGAAAACAAACAATGCTAGTAGCGCGGGCGTCAAGATAAACAGAAAATTACGTTATTTTACCAGAAACGCGCGGAGGGCGCTGTTAATGAATCAGAGAACAGTAATAACCATTAAACTTTTTGCTAACGGGAGCGATCGACGAAAGACACAGCCGAACATGAAACCACCGGAGTAAACGCGAAATAATAGTATCAATAACGCGAAGGAACGCGACATAGCAGTGGGTCACGCCCGGAGCGCGTGAACGTCATGTCCCGAGCCGCACAAAAATTCTGTCGCCAAATGATTCTTAATCTAACGCGAGTATCTTAATCTAACCCAAGTATCTTAATCTAACGCAAGTATCTTAATCTAACGCAAGTATCTTAATCTAACGCACGCGATAATTATAGCGCGAGTAATGTCCAGTGTAATACGCTATTGTCAGCAAGGTTTTTAACGCGAAGAATGAGGAGCAGAGGTCCTCGTCACAACGCAAAATACCGTAGCTAACGCGAAAGTACGGGATTTCCGTGAGTAACAACACAAGAGACTATAATTAACGCGAAAATACACCATTTTACCGCGAGTACTAACGGAACGCAATAGTAATCCAACGCGAATCATACACGGTAACGCAAGAAACAGCCAAACGATTAATATTCTAACGCACAAAATTTCCTAACGTAATGCACTTAGTCTAACGCGAACGATAACCGAACGCGAACTATAATCCAACTCGAATTATCCTGACGCGAGCATCGTCGGAACGCGATTACTTCAACGCGAAAAATATCCGAGCGCAAACGGTAACGCGATTACTGAGCCAGCGCGAGTCATTTCCTAACGCGATTGGTATCTCGACACACGAAATCGGCGAACATTCCAGACGCGACCATGACCGCGTGTACGATCTATGTCCCGACCGGGCGAATTATTACGCAATACTCATGCGCTTATGAACACTAAGGTCACTGGAGGTGGCGAATTCACGACACAAAAATCCACGGACCCATCTACCGCGATCTCCAGGAGCTCTGTTAATTCGACCGCAATCCTTTGGCCACGAGACCATTTCGGTGCCCCTCGCTCTCGTTATCGATCACCTAATTGACTCTTTGTCGGCACATGCCGCCGGTTACCGAGGTAATTTCGAACGAGCGCGACCCGGAGGGCGGTATCGTGGCTTTACATGATTAAGAATAATACCGAGGCAACCTCACCCGTTCGATAACTCTCCCTCGTGCGTCCTTTGCCGTCGCCCCAAGGGTCAGAAGAATCGTCAAAAAATCGCCAGGAATTACGGCACACAAAATCGTTAAAGTGATCGCGACACGTGCGTGGGCGTGGACGGTCTCTCGAGGACGGTCCAGGAGTGCTCCCAAAATTTCGCTCGATCGCGGAATCGATTACGCGCCCCACCTTGGGCGTACGCATCCGCTCGACGCTATTGCGCGGACCAATCGGGGGCGAGCCCGCAAGCTCGCGACGTATCCTTGCACAGGGCCGACAATCCTGGCTACCGTAGGGCACTTCAAGTCTCTTTGCGCGCACGGTAATTTCGCCGAAATCCTTCCCGGTAGCGGGCGAGACGTTAACGTCCCCGTAATTCTTGTTTCCGTCCGGGAATGGTGGCCATCCATCCCGGAATCCTTTTTGCAGGTGAGGAGGGCAGGCGAAGTTCATTCCGCCCCGTCGTCCCGGGGACTTGCCTCTACGGGTCCGTCCGTCGTCGTATCACGCGCCGCGCGCTCGCCCTTCCGCGCTCCCCTGCGCCCGTCGGCCTGCGAGTCTTGCCGTGGTTCGCTCTGGCCGATCGATACTCCGGCTCAATTCCTGCCGGTCGATTCTGCACTCCATGATCCGCCGCGACCCCTCAGGAACTCCAGTCTCAGCTCGGTGAAGCGCCACGCAATAATACAAAATAACAAAAGGGATCAAAATATGGAAACGCAATAATAATTATGCCCCTGGAGATCTCTCGCTCTGACTCTGTGAATCGTACTCGGGCGCGAAAGGGTATCGATTACCGAAATTCCGCGCCTTGTGACGGCGGCGGGGCGCTGCCACGATGCAGCAAAAGTGCAACGTCACAGTACATATGTGTATGTGCATACATTATAATACTTGTATGCATTACATTATATATATGCCACTTACACACAGACAGACACTCCGTCTATCCGTGTAACGACACGCCGAGCGAGACGGAGATTGCCATCTTCCTTTCTTCTCACTCACTCATGCGGCGATCGAGGGCCGAGGCTGCTCTGCTGTTTTCTCGGCGTGGATCTGAGAGGACAACCAACCTCGTACCTCCTGGATTGTGCTAAATTTTCAATATGTTGTATACACCCCTTCCACTAATAAAAGATACATTAACTCGTGTCAATGCGCAATAGTTTATTTATGAGATACTAGATACTACAGACGCGCGCTTCGCGCGCGCTATTTAGCTTTAACATTATGCTATTACTATTACACTATTAACCTCTACACACAACTGTCAAAATATACAATGACAGCTGCAAATGAAGTAAGCGCAGCAAGAGAACCAATCGGCATCGCGGAAAAGCGCTAACAATAAACTTTACATCTCCTTTTTAGAAGAGGATAATTAATTGTTTAAAATTTTCCATGTACGTAATGTATCGAGTTGGTAAAAGTCACTATCAAATAATATGCGTAGTCGAGTGAGTAAGGCGACTGGCTGGAATGCTAGACGTTTCAAGTTCGATCCCTACTATTTTTAAACTTTTTTTTATATTAAAATGTATTAAAATAACTTTTTCTGTAATATATAAAAGTAAAAAATAATTACTTTATATTCATTAAAATTATTCATACATTTGTAGACATCTTCATAACTTTCATCTTCATCAATTTTATTGAAAGCAATGACATCTTTTCGTCTTTAATTATTTGTCTCTTTGCTATTAGAAAATATATGAATAATTTTAATGAATATAAAGTAATTATTATTTACTTTTATATATTACAGAAAAAATTATTTTAATACATTTTAATATAAAAAAAAGTTTAAAAATAGTAAGGCTCGAACTTGAGACGTCCAGCATTCCAGCCAGTCGCCTTACTCGCTCGACCACGCGTATTATTCAACAGTCACTTCTACCGACTCGATACATTACGTGCATGGAAAACTTTAAACAATTATATCTCATAAATAAACTATTGAGCATTGACACGAGTTACTGTATCTTTTATTTGTGAGAGCGGTATGCAACATATTAAAAATTTAGCTCAATCCAGGTCCAGGAGGTACGAGGTTGTCCTCTCAGATCCACGAGCCACGCCGAAAAAGCATAACAGAGCAGCCTCGATCGCCGCATGAGTGAGTGAGAAGGAAAGAAGATGACAATCTCCCTCTCACTCGGCGCGTCGTCACACGGATATACAGAGTGTTTCTGTGTGCGTAAGTGGCGTAGAAAAAACATAGCAAGCTCGAGGCTCGAGCTCGGTCGCTCGACGAGCAGCGATTGTCGTCCCCTACACTCTCTGCGTGTATGCGTGTACCTATAGCTATAGCTGATGCCTCGAAAATCGTATACAACTATACGTTATCGCCTTTAGGCCAGTCAAATTAGACCAAAAAAAGGCTTTTGCTATGAAAGTGATGCGAACTTTTTTATTCCTTTTTAGGCGTGTTGGGTGTGTTTAGAAAAGCTTATTTTTGAGTTGTCGTATCATGAGACCCAGAGCTTTTTGAGGGGGGTAGGGGGAACTAAAATTTTCGCGGTCTTTTGCATTTATCTCGTTTCGATTAATAGATAGCACTTTTTCGCTCGTGAGAAAGTTGTAGGGCTTGAAAAAATGAAGAAAATGAGCATTATCTCGTTCCGATTCGTCAAAAATTGAGCCCAGGGAAGCCTCTGGAAGTCGCGCGTGTCGAGCCGAGCGTTCGGAACTTGGCGCGTTATACTTCACAATCTTTCTATCATTAATGTAATGCCGACAGAAAATAGTATGCACTGAGATTTTCAATGGAATATTACGAAAAATTATTATTAATATAATAACCACAAAAAATAGAAAATAAAACAAAAAGATGGAGAGATTGAAAGACGTAAATTTTTTGAAATATATTTTTTTAAACATGAAATAAAAAGGAAATTAATATTTAAGATACATACCTTTTTTTTGTTTCTCTTTTTCTCTCTCTCTCTCTGTCTCTCTCTCTCTCTCTCTCTCTCTCTCTCTCTCTCTCTCTCTCTCTCTCTCTGTCTCTCTCTCTCTCTTTCCTTCTCTCTCTTTCTCTCTTTTTCTCTCTTTTTCTTTCTTATGATGTGCGAATATCTTTCTTTTTCTTAAGAAACAGAAAGACAAAAAGTCAATTAATAAAATAGGAAATAAAAAAAATAGAAAATAAAACAAAAAGATGGAAAGATTGAAATACGTAAATTTTTTGAAATGTAACTTTGATATTTAAGATACATACCTTTTTTCTTTGTATCTCTCTCTCTTCTCTCTCTCTCTCTTTCTTTCTTACAATGTGTACAAATATCCTCTTAATGGCTTTCTCTTTTTCTTATAATGTGCAAATATTTTTTTAATTGCTCGCGACAGTCACGAATTGAAGTGACTGATTTATCAATTTTGACATATAATATGTGAAAGTAGCAACTTCATAACATAACACAAACAAACAGTCGGATTTCAGTCGGCAACGAAAAATTATACATTTTATAGCACTCCCTGGAAAATTCTGCCCCTATCTTTCTTTTTTTTTTTATTTATATTCTTTGAGATTCGGTCAATTATTTCCCCAAAAATCCAAAAAATTAAAAAAATCAGTTTCCAGAAAATTGGTAACGAAAAATTAACCACATCATAGCACTTCCCGGAAAATTCTACCCCTGTTTCATATACTTTTGATAAAAATTCGGTCCACTAACGAATGAGTAGTTCGCGGACAAACGGACGGACGGACAGACAAACAGTCGAGTTTTATATAATAGTATGATATATATATATAACATATATATATATATATATATATATATATATGTATGTATGTATAATATAATATTATATAAAATTTTTAATATTGTATTATATGTACATGTGTATAATAATATAACATTATGGTGTTTTAGAATAGCACGGCACTACTTTAGGTAAATATTTTCTAGGTCAAAATTTTCCTTATTATATATATATATATATATATATATATATATATATATATATATATATATATAATAAGGAAAACAATTTCTTTGCATTTTTTCTTACGGAAGAAACCACCAATTTCTCGCGGCTTTTTTTGAGCAATAATATGTTCGTTGTTCATTTACATATGAGCAAAAACACGTCAAGCGGGACAAAATAAATACAAAATTTTGGGTCATGACTCCGATTTTGTCACTGAATTTTCTACATGTTTTATGCAACCAAAAAACAAACGTCAATTTTTTTTAGATTTTTAAAACCAGTATTTTCAAAGTTATTAAAAATCGAAAATTGCATCAAATCGCTGAAAATTGGACAAACACTCTCATTAAAATATCAATATCTCCGCTTTTATGCTACTTACAGACTTCGGCATGGGCTCATTTTGAAGTTCTCGAACGTCGCTTTAATTTCGTGTAATTGAATTTTAACAAGAAAAATTTTGGTTAATTGTTATAAACAATTAAATTTTTAAAAGTGATTTTTTATAACTTACCACCACTGTAAAATGTTGAAAAAAATACGAGTTTGTTTGTTAGTTGATTCTCTACAAAACTGTAGATGTAACGATGCGCCCCGAAAACGCATCATTCCCGGCGAGCATCAGCCGGATGCCGCCCGGCCGACCATCCGTCGGGCGAGACAAGGCACGGTGTGCCCTTTTTTAAATACCCGATCTCGCGTACAAGTCCGCGAACGGACTTACCGCGGCAACCGACTCGGAGCGCCGAGTGGTGCCGAAAACGGCCGAGCGCGGCCGAGCGCCGCCGAACGCAATCGCGGCGTCAGGACGCCGTAACTCCCGACCGACCCGCCGCTCCATCCCGGCGCTCGCGATTGCCGTCGCGCATACCCCCGCCACGCCGACATCGCGCCACGAGTATAAAAGGCGCCGAATTGTTTAAACATTAAGATTCCGCCGTGAGCCAGCAAACCGACCCGACCAGTTCTCCGCTGCTTACGGATCCCGCAATCCTACCAATTCAAACAACCAGGAGGTAGAGAGTTTTCTCTGGTTCTGCCAAGTGACGTATCTAGGCGGTTGATTCGATCTTCCACCCGCGAGCCTGTGACACCGGAGTGAACCAGGGTAAGAGAGCTCTTCTCTTACTCGCCAAGGATCTTGGCTACCCGGTGCCGCCTCCCGCCTCCACATATCGATGCGACAGGATATAAAGAGTTCTCTGTATATCCGCCAAGACTCTTGGCCGCTCGATTCCACGCGCCCCGCGCCGCGCGAGATCCCCGGTATATTGCCGGTACCCGCGACCTTTGTACATACCGCCGATACCCGCGCCCCGCGATCTCTGTACGTACCGTCGATACTCGAACTCCGCAACCCTTGTACATACCTCCGATACTCGGACCCGCGTTCTTATATCACCGATACTCGCGCCTCGCGATCTCTGTACATACCGCCGATACCCGCGCCCCGCGATCTCTGTACGTACCTTCGATACTCGACTCCGCGACCTTTGTACATATCTCCGACACCTCCGCGATCTTACTGCCTATCATACTTGCGTGTAGTCGAATAAACCTTGTTACGTTTCACGTCAATATCCGTGATCACATCGATGTATTGCGCTTAATCGAATAAACTTTGTTACGTGTTCTATTTTAACCGAGTCTTGTGTTTTTTTCCGCGCCTACTCCAAACCCTGACCAGCCGCGAGCTAGATCCGCGCTTCGGAAGCTAGGTTGTTTTAACTGGTAAATTTCAGAATGGAGAACGAATGGACACTCATAAAAAAAAACAAGTAACCACGCTGTAGTCCATTCGCCAGGTCAATTGAGCATTTTTATCGAGGTGGATGGCTTAAGTTAATGTTTTTTTTTATGTTTTTTGGGTCGTAGAATAAGAATCTGTAAATAGTTTTTTCGTAAGTCGATACAATAAAAAGTTATTAACAATTTATTTGTTTAAATTGCCCTAGCGATCAAACTATACATCCTATAAAAAAATAAACTAAAGAAAATTTATTCCTCTTTTCACGACGAACAGAATGGCGTTTAAATTTTTCCAAAATCTTGATTATTGACAAAAGTATGTCAATTTTTAGGCGCTCGCCTAGGATACTTCGCGACCCGTAGGCAGTAATTACTTAAAAATTGACATATTTCCGTCAAGATAATCAAGATTTTGGAAAAATTCAAACGTCATTCTGTTCGTCGTGAAAAAAGGAACAAATTTTCTCTAGTTCATTTTTTTATAGAATGTATAGTTTGATCGCTAGATCGCTTGATGTAATAAGATAGGTGTAACATTGCGCATAATGGCTGCCGCATGATCGGACAGCCAATAAAAAATTGGTCGCAAATGCAGCCGCGAAATTTGAATGTAAGATAAATTATATATACTAAAAATGTAAACCATAAAATTAAAATCTGTTAAAATACAATGCAATTTAAACAAATAGATTGTTAATAACTTTTTATTGCATTGACTTACGAAAAAACTATTTATAGATTCGGTAAATGTTTACAATTAGGGCTCCACCTCCGATGACCTTGACCTTGACATATGTTGTCAAGGTCACCCTCCTGAGTGACCTTCAGAAGGTTTTAGTCGGGGGTCGCTTCTTATTAAAAAGTTATAAACAAAAAAAGTTTAAAAAATATAGCAGCTATTTTGAGTATTGAAAGGCATAAATGACTAATATATATGTCGAAATAGTTCACGCATACACTTTTCACGCGAGACGAGTTGTTACATAGGTTCGTGGCGCGCTTTACAAGCTCGTTCATTGTATATCGCCACAAATATTCACTATTATTGGCGAAATAGAAGTGATGAAGAAAGTCACGTGACAACTGACTGCTAATTAAATACAAAATATCTGCTTAGTCGCTGTTTTACCAAAACACAACATTTAAAGCAGTAAATTGTTGATAAATTGAAGTTTTTTTGTTAAAGCAGAGAATACTTACATAGGTTAGATGACTCGCTTCAAAAGTATTTAAGTGTTTAAAGCGCATCAACTAACCTATGTAGGTTAGTGACGCGCTTTAACAGTATATATGTGTTTAAAGTGCGTCAACTAACCTATGTAAGTATTCTCTGCTTTAACAAAAAAACTTCAATTTATCAACAATTTACTGCTTTAAATGTTGTGTTTTGGTAAAGCAGCGACTTTCTCGCGAAATAAAGTATTCACTGTATTAACAAAAAGACTTTAATTTATCAACAATTTACTGCTTTAAATATTGTGTTTTGGTAAAGCAGCGACTTTCTCGCAAAATAATGTATTCTCTGCTTTAAAAAAAAACGTAATATTAGTTGTTTATGCCTTCCAATACTCAAAATAGCTGCTATATTTTTCAAACTTTTTTTGTTTATAACTTTTTAATAAGAAGCGATCCCCGACTAAAACCTTCTGAAGGTCACTCAGGAGGGTGACCTTGACAACATATGTCAAGGTCAAGGTCATCGGAGGTGGAGCCCTAATTGTAAACATTTACCATAGATTCTTGTTCTACGACCCAAAAAACATAAAAAGAACATTAACTTAAGCCATCAACCTTGATAAAAATGCTCAATTGAGCTGGCGAATGGACTACAGCGTGGTTACTTGTTTTTTTTTTTAATAGTGTCAATTCGTTCTGCATTCTGAAACTTACCAGTTTTGTAGAGAATTAACTAACGAACAAATTCGTATTTTTTTCAACATTTTACAGTGGTGGTAAGTTATAAAAAAACACCTTTAAAAATTTAATTGTTTATAACAATTAACCACAATTTTTCTCGTTAAAATTCAATTACACGAAATTGAATCGACGTTTGAGAGCTTCAAAATGAGCCCATGCCGAAGTCTGTAAGTAGCATAAAACCGGAGATATTGATATTTTAATGAGAGTGTTTGTCCAATTTTCAGCGATTTGGTGCAATTTTCGATCTTCAATAACTTTGAAAATACCGTTTTTAAAAATCTAAAAAAAAATACAGCGCTTTTATTTGGAAGTATAGAACGTATTAAAAAATTATTATTTAGTATTTCAACATCATCTTTCGAAGGTGTCCCGCTTGACGTGTTTTCACTCATATACGCAATTATAACGCCTACGCAATTATATGTATGAGAGTATATATACATTGCATGTATATGCGCATTATGTATTATAAACACATGTTCTGAGTGTTATTAGTATTTTTATTTCACCAAAAGTAAATAATGTAAAATACACAAACTTATCATATATATTGTTGCGCCGCGCTCCGCTGTCACTGATCACTCGCGTTCGCGCCGTGCACTCCCGGACTCACGAGAGGGAAAGAGAACACTCGCTTATCAAAACAAGGAACACAGGTTTATTCGAGAACTTTGTACAGAAAAGCGTTTCTGAAGTTACAGAAGGAGAACTCGTCCGAACGTTCCGAGACTCTCCGTAAATCTGACAATCGTGTAATCAATAAATCAATATTCCGTAGTCAAGGGACGCGCTTCAGCACGAAGCTTCCGCGGAGCGGTCAGCGGAGCCAAGTTCAGCCCACAAACGGGTGTCCAGCACGGGCGCAACACTGCCCTTCCTCTTCAAGATTGTCGTCCCGACAATCCAGAAGGGCAGTGAACAGGCGGTTTTTGTTCCCGGGATTCTGTGACGGTCTCCTTCCCTACCCCGAGCTGCTGCTGCGGGTTACCGGGCTCTGTCTTCTTAGGTTCCCTTTTCCAGGAAGCTCGGTCCTCTTGACCTCTTCCTCCTTGGGTCTCCTGTCTTGGCTTTTCCCGAGGAAAGTTGGTCCCTCTTGCCGGTTTCAGGACGACTCTTTTTAACACCGCTACTATTCTGGCTCACAAGGGAAGGGTCAACCCTTGGGGTCACCGATTTTGTCGAAACTTTACTAAAATGTAGTATTGATATAGAAATGACAAACCCTGTACGGATACGATGCGCTTCTCAACCGTTGCCGAGAAATCGCGATGTGAATTTTAGCTTAGACAAAAAAATGTTTATTATTATAATTTTAAAACTGTGCATAAAATGTTCGTAAAATATTAGCGATTTTGAAAGTAAATAAAAAAATATATATATATTGGCGGGGATATTTACATAATATTAAAAAAATTGTATGTATATTTATTGGTTTATTTATTAGTTTCGTATAGATATAAAAAAAAGGTTACAATAAAAAAAGGCGTACAAAAAGAGAATATTATAATAAAATGATTGCGATTATTCGTCTTGCTCTGTAACTTTACAAACTTTAGAGTGATTGAAATAAAAAAAACAAGTGAAACATAAAACTGACTTACACCAAGCACACTTTATAAATCCAATTTTTTCGCAAGCACATTTTGTTTTTAATAATGAAACAGGAAAACACACGTCATTAACATTCAAAAAGCTCGGCCGTTCGCTCGTCAGTTTTGATGCAAACCATGCGTATTTAATCATAAGTGAAAATACCGGAGCATTTAACTGATGCAATATTAAGGAGTGAATTTTTATAATATCTTCACGAGATGCTATTTCTCTTTTTTCTTGTAGTAATATAGGAGCATTCTGCAAGCGCTTGAGAAAATTTTTAACCTGACGATAGAAATATACATCGCAGGGCTGGCACAGCGGAGTGCATTTTGGCGGTATAATTTTTAATGTACACGTTGCTTCTCCTTGTTCGTTTTCAAAAATTTCATCGTGTAAAGCGGGGTTAGTTTGGCCTCCCCAAGAATCGATAATGAATAAAAACTTGTTGTTTTTAACATATGGTAAGATAACATTTGTCAAAAATTTTTTGTATAAATCGGTTGTAAGTTTTCCGGATTTTGAACAAGTGACAACAACGTTTTTATATTCATCGGTCAACTTATCAACATTTTTTTGAACTAAAGGTCCAAACTTTCCCGAGGGCTCTTGCAAGCACAAAAATACAAAAGGAATAATCTTTCCCGACGCAGTCAAAGTGTACTGCGCAGTATAAGAGTGACTAATCTTATTTAATTGTTTTTTCTGTACAAAAACTGTTTTCGCACCTTTATGCTCAAGAGTTCTATTATAGGTACTATCATATTGGCATCCAGTCTGATCGGTATTAATAACAAAATCTGTTTGAAATTTAGAAATCAGAGCTCTAGTTTGCGTTTGGAATTTTTCTGCCGCTTCTAGTACTTCTTCCATTGTGGCGCATTCCTTTTCACTAACGTATTTCGTGATTTTCCGCTGTTTTATTCTATGCCTTCTTTTGAAATATTTTACCCATGATTCGCTAGCGTAGAAAGTAAACTGTTCCGAAATATAAGGAAATGCTGCTGCCATTGCCCATTGCTGGATTGTCCTGCTTGTCACCTATTAAAGTTAAAAATCAATATATTCATAGTTTTAAAAATTTATCTACTTTTGTTTATTTTTCCGTTTCGATAAAACAATAAATTTACCTGCTCATAAGAGGCTCTAGCTTCCTTGAAACGTTCGAAGGTTTCTGTATCAATGTATATCCACTTATCAAAGTGTGTTCCACCCTTCTTCACATCTTCTGCCCATACTTTAAGATGCTCTTTTTTCTTCAAGCGACTGCAGCCTTTTTTATGCAAATTTGCTAAAGACCACTTTGGATGAGCTTCAGCCAGAGCGACGGTTTTCATTTTATATTCTAGAGGAATATAATCGAAAGGTGGTTTTTGCAATTTTTCGGGATCGTAATTTTCATCTTTATTAATTTTACACTGCAAATAAAAATAAAATTGCATGAGTAAATTATGAATGTTTATGCTGTAAACATTAGCACATTGACTAACAATGTAAAATAAAATAGCGTTAATATACATTAAAGCACATAATTGTTTCTATAATTTTGAGAAATATACTCATTTTATTGCCAATAATAGAAATACTTTAACATACCTCTTCGTATTCTCCTTCGGTATCGCTCTCATCGAATAATATTAAATCGTCTTCTATAACAATTTGTCGATCTGCCAAAATGTTGATAATTTGTTCACAAATTACTTCGCCCATAACTACAGACACAGAACTTATTTTATCAGGAGGTGTATCTGTTAGAAGATCTTTCACTTGCAACAAACTATCACAATACTTTAGGGCATTTGTTAATTCACCCTTAAAATCTTCGTCTTTTAATAATCGTTCGCGCTCATCTTCTAAATTTTCTTTTGCAGTAGATGTACCCGGTGGTTGTTCCATTTTGAAAACTTTTAGCGCAGAATATTCACACAATTCACTATTTTATTGTTAGTGTTCAGGAACAGACGAGTGTCTTCGACGACAGTAAGCGATCGATTAACGGTTCAGCATTTGAAATGCGACCCTAGTGCCCCCTAGTGCCGGAGCGCTCTTTTAAAAATACTATGAGCAGGCAAACAGGCAACAAAAGATCAGGTTTGAAAGGTCCCAAATGTCCCTAATGTTTTGAAATATAAGACGTAAAATTCTAGGAAGAGGCTGTGCTGTATACCGCATTATAATTCCAATGCATCATAATTCCAATGCAAGGCAATTCGAATGCATAGAAAATAATATTATAACCGAATATAAATAATTTTTTGCAAGAAGCATGCCTTAAAATGTTACTTTCAAAATCGCTAATATTTTACGAACATTTTATGCACAGTTTTAAAATTATAATAATAAACATTTTTTTGTCTAAGCTAAAATTCACATCGCGATTTCTCGGCAACGGTTGAGAAGCGCATCGTATCCGTACAGGGTTTGTCATTTCTATATCAATACTACATTTTAGTAAAGTTTCGACAAAATCGGTGACCCCAAGGGTTGACCCTTCCCTTGTCAGCGTGGACCCCTCTTTGTTTCCGGCGTAGACTCCTCTTCTAAATCTTCGGACATGGGGGGGGGGGGGAACTTCCGTGGACCCGTGTCTCGCAAGATTCCCCAGTCCCCGCCTCGGCATTCGCCCTACGTCCCACGGGAAAACCACGGTCAAAAACCGTGGGCGAGGCGGTCTTCTTTATTTAGATGACGGAAAGAGTTGAGATGGGACTACGCTGTCTCCGTCAGTCCTCTTTGGATCGAAAGTCTTTCTTGATTAACTATAAAAACAAGCATCAAACGCAGTAACAGGAACAATAACCAGTTTTCACTAAATTTAATTCCTGTTTCCCTACATTCCTAGTCCGGGCTCCGACCTACTCCGTTTTCCTGATTGAATAAGGAGCTAGTCTATCAGCATGTACTATTTTCTTTTTCCGAGTAGGAAAAAGTTGTTGCATACAACCTTTGTATGCAGTAAACAACATCGCTAAGCTTCTTTACACGGTAAAGGGTCCTTCCCAATTGCCCTGTAACTTCGGGGCTTTTCCTTTCTCCCTACGAGGGTTGAAGAACCAAACCTTCTGACCTGATTCAAAAAGAGTTCGCCTGGCACTCCGATCGTACCAGGTCTTTACTCGCGAAGATTTGACATTTATTCGTTCCCTAACACCAAAATAAATTTCTTCAAGTTTCTTTCTTAAATTCCCAATATAATTTCCGACTAATTGGGACTTTTCCGGATTCGGCGGTCTCCCTTGGAGCAAATCGAGAGGTAATCTCAGATCACGGGCGAAGTATAGTGTTGCGGGAGTTACGCCAGTAGACTCGTGTTTAGAAGACCTATAAGCGAGCAGAAACATGGGTACCCAACGGTCCCAATCTCTTTGATTCTCAGAGATATACTTCGCTAAATAATTTGTAATAGTCTGATGTTGACGCTCAGCCTGACCATCTGATTGAGGATGCAAAGCCGTGGTCCTCGTTTTCTTTATTCCGAGAAGAACCATTAATTCAGCGAAGAGTTTAGATTCGAAGTTCTTTCCCTGAGCCGTGTGGCAAACTGGCTAACGAAAATATCCGCCACAGTCTTTGCCCTGATATTTTTAAGTGGAAAAGCTTCCACCCATTTTGTAAAACAATCTACAACAACCAAGAGATATTTATTCCCAGAATAAGTCGTTGGGAGGGGACCAAGAATGTCTATTTGTACTCTTACAAGCGGAGCCCCGACGTTAAAAATTTGAAGAGGAGACTTTCCCTTCCCCGCAGGGCCCTTCTTGGCTACGCAGATGTCGCAAGACTTGCATCAATTTTCGACATCTTGCTTGCAAGTTGCCCAATAGAAGCGTTTTCGGATCTTTTCTAAGGTTTTGTTCACCCCGAAATGTCCGCCCGAAGAGGAATCATGGGATCCTTCCAGAATTTCTTTCACGCGTTTTTGAGGAACAACAAGCTGAAGAAAGCTCGACTTTAGATTGGGAGCCTCCCACCTCCTATAAAGAACTCCATCTTTGAGGATAAGTGCGTCCCAATAAGCCCAATAAATTCGGGCAGAAACACCCCTAGCGATAATCTCGGAGCGCGGAGGACGCTCTCCCGTCTCTCTGGCTCGAAGAAAGATAGCGACGTCAGGATCTTCTTCCTGATCTCTACGCCAGCTCTCAAGACTTTCCCCACCAAAAACTATACGAGCGACAGAATTAACTTGCCCTTCGGCACTCTTCTTTTCCACCTTGGCACAGTACTCACAACCGGACATCTCGCATTGTCGCCTAGACAATCCGTCGGCATTCTTGTGGGTCTGCCCCTTCCGATAAGAAATTTGAAATTCGTATTGCTGGAGTCTCTCCAGCCAACGAGCCAATTGCCCTTCAAGTTCACTGAAAAACATTAACCATCTTAAAGAAGCGTGATCCGTGCGGATCAAAAATTTCCGTCCCAAGAGGTAGTGACGAAACGACTTTATAGAATCCACCATAGCTAAAAGTTCCCGTCGGGTTACGCAATAATTGCGTTCTGACTTGGAAAGCACTCGACTAAAATAGGCAATTATCCTTTCCTTCCCTTCCTGTACTGGCGAGAGTACCGCGCCGATACCAACGTTAGAGGCATCGGTATCTAGAATAAATCCACCATCCCTTTTAGGAAAAGAAAGAACCGGGGTAGAAGATAAAGCCCGTTTCAATTCCTCAAAAACCTTTTGGCATTCCTCTTCCCAAACAAATTTGGAACCATTTTCCATTAAGGAGTACAGAGGTTTTGCCAAGGGAGAGAATCCCCTCACAAATTTGCGGTAATAGGAACAAAATCCTAAGAAACTTCGCAATTGCTTTTTATTATGTGGGGCTGGCCAGTCTTTTACCGCGGAAACTTTTTCGGGATCCGTGGTCACACCTTCTGCTGAGACTATATGCCCCAAATATTTAACGTTTTTTTAAAAAAAAGAACACATTTCTTCGGATTTATTTTCAAATTTACTTCCTGGAAACGTTGAAAAATCTTTTTCAAGTTCTCAAGCATTTCCGAAAAACTTTTCCCGAAAATAATCACGTCATCGAGATAAACCAAACAAATTTTCCCCAGAAATTCTTTTTAAACCTTTTCCATTAAGCGTTAGAACGTCGCGGGAGCGTTACACAAACCGAAAGGCATCACAGTGAACTGCCATAACCCATTTCCGATAGAGAAAGCGGTCTTCTCGCGGTCTGCGGGACAAATTTTGACCTGCCAGTACCCACTTTTTAAATCTAGGATAGAAAACCAACAGTTACCTGCGAGTTGATCGAAGATGTCATCAATTCTAGGGAGCGGAAAGAAATCTTTTTTTGTAACAGCATTTATCCTTCTATAGTCCACACAAAATCTTATCGTTCCGTCCTTCTTTTTTACCAGAACGACTGGTGAGACCCAAGGGCTCTGGGATTCCTCAATTACTCCCCGCTTCCTCATATCCTCAATTATCTGATTTACTTCATCTCGCATTTGAATTGGAATGCGACGAGGGACCTGCTTAATTGGGGAAGAATTCTCCACATTTATGTTATGGTAAACAATATTACAATTTCCTGCAACGATCTCATCAGAAAACACTTCTCTATGCTCATTCAAAAAGGCAAGGAAAACGTCCCTCTGAGTTTCATTGAGATTTACAGAATCTCTCTCGTAGAGTTTTTTTAAAAAGGAAGGAACTTTTTCAGCAGAGTTTACCACACGAGAACAATCGTAAATCCTCTTCTCCTCTTTAAATTATGAATTTCCCAGAGAAGATTCGAAAATGTTTTTTATATCACACGTGCATGGAAAGTGGCCCATTCCGCGCGCGCCATCTGTACGACAAATGGCCAATTTCCCACGCGAGAAATTCCCCACTCAAACCCGTGCGGGAATGAGTATTCCCGCACGCAGTGCGGGAATATCTCATTCCCACACGGCCTCGAGTGAGAAATCTCTCGCGCGTGCGAAATCGGCCATCCGTCGCACAGATGGCGCGTGCACAATAGGCCACTTTCCACGCACTTTGTAATATAAAATAGGGTGTGTAACACGTGCGGGTTGAGAATTGGACACTCGTGCGGGTGTCCGCACTCGTGTCCAATTCTCAACTTCCCGCACTTGTTACACAAATAACTATTAAATTTACTGTCTCGAGAAAATCTGCGCCCAACAAACATTTCTCACTAATCTTTGTCACAAACATCGGCATCTCCAGAGAATATTTCCCGATTTGAATTTTTACCAAGACTTTAGACTCAAATGGGACTTTTTCTCCCGTCGGATATCTAAGATTATGATCCGCTAATACAATTCTTTCTTTATTCTTCCCTATCAATCTACTACTTACAATTGAAACATCGGAGCCCGTGTCGATTTTAAATGAGCAAAGTTTTCCGTCCAAAAAACCATAGTAATAAAAATTTTCCTTATTTAACTTACGGCTAATAAAATGTTCAATAACCGGGGCATTTTTCGCGTGGGTCGAACCCTCCCCGCCGAGCTCGACTAATTCACGTTTCCCTCCCCTGCTGGACATTCATATCGGAAATGCCCCGTTTTCCCACAAGTCCAGCATTCTTTTTTCTGGCCGGCGCCAAACTGGCCGCCTCGCCGGTTTCCCTTTCCGACTGTCTTCACCTCCTCCTCCTTCTTTTCCTCATTATTTTCTTTACGCGCATCTTTTCCGTTCTTTCTTTCGAAATTATTATTATAGAACTCTTTTCTCTTTTCAAAACTATCTCCCTGTATGATTTTAACCGCTTTTGCTCTCTCTACGGCAAATTTGAGAGAGGCAACCCCTTCCAGCTGGAGGGTTCTCCGTGTGAAGCCATTCGAAAGCGCAGAGATAAACTGGGAGCAAGCGATTTTATCGCGAACCGGGAAGGGACATTCGGGGTACGCTAATCGAGCTAACCTCTCTAAATCGGAACCAAGTTCGGCGAGATCTTCCCCAAACTTTTGTTTTCTATTGGTAAATAGCGAATAATAATTCTGCAAGTGGAGCCCCTCTCCAAAACGCAACTCGAGCTTCGACTTCAGCTACTCATAATCTAGATTTTCTAAATCCTGCACGTTTTCAAGGACAGAACGCGCCTTTCCTCTTAAACAAGAAGCTAGAATAATCGTTTTCGAAGCGTCACTCCACGCATTTGCCCGAGCGATCAGTTCAAACTGAGAGAGAAATTCACGTAATGGAATTGTCCCGTCATATGTGTCAGGCTTTAATTTTATATTCTGGCCCCACTCTATTTCGCGACGTGGGTCTTCCCCTCCGCGATTCACTACCGCGACTCGCGACCCCGAATCTCCGTGAGCTCTATTTATAGAAGGACTTAGCTGTGAAATTTCCCGTCGAGGAGGCTCCGCATCCCGCTGCCGCAACAACGCTGCGTACTCCTCGCGCATCTGGCGGATCTCCTGCATCATCGCCTGCAGTGTCACCACTTCATTGAGAGCTGAGGGGCGCTCGGGCCGGCTCGTTGAACCTCCGTCTCCGCCTCGAGCTGTGGGACTCTCGGTCTCGGGGTCCCCATCCGCGCTCTCTTCCTCAACGTGGGAGCAGGCTCGGTGCTCGCCATCAAATTCCGTTCGTACGCTCTCGCTCGTCCGATCCGTGCGATCGATTTGATCCTCGCTCGTCCGATCCTCGGCCGAGCCCCCAAAATGTTGCGCCGCGCTCCGCTGTCACTGATCACTCGCGTTCGCGCCGCGCACTCCCGGACTCACGAGAGGGAAAGAGAACACTCTCTTATCAAAACAAGGAACACAGGTTTATTCGAGAACTTTGTACAGAAAAGCGTTTCTGAAGTTACAGAAGGAGAACTTGTCCGAATGTTCCGAGACTCTCCGTAAATCTGACAATCGTGTAATCAATAAATCGATATTTCGTAGTCAAGGGACGCGCTTCAGCACGAAGCTTCCGCGGAGCGGTCAGCGGAGCCAAGTTCAGCCCACAAACGGGTGTCCAGCACGGGCGCAACAATATATATATATATATGTATATATATATATGATATACATTATATATACTAGAAAAATATCCAATGCAATGTTACGGAATAATAGAAACGGGCCTCGGTTGTACGCGGTGCTCTCAGCACACACGTAAACGACACGCACTTGTGTGCGGCACGAGAGTCATCCATCACACATATGCTACCGAGGCCGTCGACACATTGCATGTATGCAACGTATCATGTATTTCCAACACATGTTGTGAGATAGCCCGGTAAGGTAGAAAACAGAAGTGTCGATAATTATTATCGACATTTTTAGTTCCGCTTAGGTGGTGGCGTTTTGGCGTCGGAGTTCGGCCTTTGCTTTAGTTGACATTACCGACGTCGAGGAAGTTCGGCCTTCGATTTAGGATCCCCTTAAGATTGCCGGAAAAATCAACTCAAATAAGGTGATTTATCAAAATGACTATTTAGCATTGGGAAATATGCATAATGACCGGGAAATTTGATTAATTTGAACATTTTTGCTTTTATTATTCAAATGTCCCAAAAGAAGCGGGAATAATGCATATTGCCCGGCCATTATGCATAATTCCCGAATTAATCAAATTGTCCGTAACATATACATGTGTTGCGTACGTGGATTATACACATTGTATTGTATATGGGACCCATGATGTAATAAGATAGGTGTAACATTGCGCATAATGGCTGCCGCATGATCGGACAGCCAATAAAAAATTGGTCGCAAATGCAGCCGCGATTTGAATGTAAGATAAATTATATATACTAAAAATGTAAACTATAAAATTAAAATCTGTTAAAATACAATGCAAAAGCGCGGCGAATAATGAAATTTGTAAGATTATTGTTTTATACATACATAATATCAATTTTGTTGTTCTTATTAGTGATAAAACAAAACTGTTTCAGTTAAATATATTTGGTTTCCACAGTCATATATACATGAAAATGTATATAAATATATAAATAATAAAAAGATTAAATTTATTAATTGTATTTTTAAATATACCATAGACATGTATTAAAACTGCTAACCATATGACATTGTTTTAAATGTTTTACATATTTTACTGTAATATTAGGCATACGTAATATTTACTATAGAGTATAGAAAATATGCGCATATGCGCTTTACAGAACCCAGAAGGCCTATTCTGTAACTTCCTAACGACAATTTCACTAGCTAGGGATATCGTTATGCAGACGTAACGACACTATAACGAAAAATAGTATTCTGTGATTCAGCGTAACGATACATGTCGTTAAAAGTATCGATAAAGTATCGAATTTTGTCGTTATGATATCGAGGGGTATAGGACCCCTCGATAAGCCATAACGACATGATAACGACAATATAACTAGGCTGTAATTAGCAACGTAGACGGGGTTCGAAAGTTAGAATATAAATTTCATATTTATTAAAATTTGTAAGGTGATAGATTTAAGGTTATGTTGTGTTCCATTTCAATCTTGGACCAGATAAATCGTGAAACACTACGATTTCTCGTGTTTCGTAACACGAATCCCGTGCTCTTCCCGTTTCCTTGCGCGAGACAAGCGCAACGAGGAAAACGCGCGCTTGGAATATTTTTATTTTATTCCGAGGCGTGCACGTCAGTCCACGTATGTATAAATTTTATATTTAATGTAAAGAAGATGTACAGAAAAGTATATGTTTATTCCGCCAATAAGTGATTAACAAGAAAAACTATTTTTAACCAGAACCAATGGTCGAATTGTCATGATATTGCCAAATGTTGTTGATTAAAAATAGAATTTTTTTTGTAAAGCAGATATATCTTTTTAATAAAAATTTGTTTAAAATTTATTTATTTAATTTTTAAGGTAAAATGGCTGAAGAATATTTAGCAATAAATATACTTTTTCTCCAAGAGAGAGTAAGAGTGATAGAAAGAAGATTAGAGAGAAGATTACTACGCGATGCCCAAAATCCATTTGAGCTCTCTAACAATGAATTCATCTCGCAATTTAGAGTAAATAAAGAAGTGGTCATGGACATTGTTACTGTTCTAAGACCTTATTTGCAAAAACAGCGTATAACTGGTTTGTCTGTAGAAGTACAAATACTGGTAGCGTTTGGCTTTTTTGCTAATGGTAGTTACCAAAGACCGGCTGGTAATCAATGCGAATTGGTTGTAAGCCAACCGTGCGCTAGCCGTTGCATAAGAAAAGTTGCACTGTTAATGAATATACATTTCTTGCGTCGATGGATAAGCTTCCCTATAACGGCAGAAGAAAAAACATTAACAAGAAATAAATTTGCACAAGCTCCGCAACCATTTCCAGGTGCTATTGGTGCTATAGATTGCACCCATATTAATATTCTTGCACCGCAAATACATGAGGAGGCTTATGTAAACCACCATGGAAATCATTCTTTAAATGTTCAAGCAGTAAGTTTTATAACTGAAAAGTTTTATATTTTATGTCTTAATTCTTAATTTTTAACTATTTAAAATACATTAACAATGTACATATAATATTGTATATATTGTACATAATATTATATGTATATAATAAATTACTAAAAGATTATGACATCCAGTTGACACAGAGCATTAGTTACATCACATCTATCTTAATTTAATTATAATTAATTATAGTTAATAATAATTTCGCACTCAACAATGTTAATGTAAAACATATTGTTATATTATAATACATTTACATTGTTGAATGCAAAATTATAATACAGATTTAGTGTAACTGATGCTCCATGTCGACTGGAATGTTTTGCTTTTGTGTATTACGATAACTAAAATTTATAAGGTCAATCGTATGTGATTTTTGTTTATTCCATAACTCATTAAAACAAAATGTGTCATTTTTTTACAACTAACTATACAAAATATGTATTAATAATAGCAATATGTAATTACATATAACAATCTTACAGATAGTCGATCCAGATTTAAAAATACTCAATATTAATGCACGATATTCGGGAGCGAGAAATGATGCCTACATATGGGGCGCTTCTGCAATAAGAAATGTCATGGAATATTCTTATAACCATGGTGAAAGGAGAACTTATTTAATTGGTAAGTCTTAAGATATACAGAATAATTATTTTTTTTATAATTTATTGTGCAGTATAATATACAAGATGTTTCTTAAAGATCGCCCACTTACTAAATGGCACTGTTTCTTTTCAAAAATTAAGTCAAAAAGTCGTAAGCTATTTTATTCTGTAATGCTTGATAAAGTAGTAATTATTGAACATTATAAAAAAAAATGGTACAGAACTTTTCGACTTAATTTTTTAAAAGAAACAGAGCCATGTAGTAAGTGGGCGATTTTTAAGAAACACTGTATATTTGTAGACAACATATTTCCTAAAACCTATAACTTTTCAAAGTTATGAATCATAGTTCTTACTTGATAAGATAAAGCAATAGTACACTACACTAAATATAAACGTCTTTATGCGTCATTTATACATATTATGTCTGTAAGAAATTGTTTTACAGCTTGTGAATTCTATCAACAGTATTGTTGCGCCCGCTCGCCCGTGCCGAGACGTTCGTTCTCGTGGGCTGAAATTGGCTTCGTTCCGCAGAAGTTTCAAGCCGAAGCGCGTCCCTTGACAACGGGGACGCATAGAATTATTGATTTAATTACCGCCTGTCAGATTGATCTGGTGACTCGAATCGTTCGGTCCGGTTTCCCAGAACTCTCTTGTATTTCGTTCTGAGTTTAAATAAACCCGAGTTCCTATTTGTATAACGAGAGTGGTTATTTCTGCGATCCCGGAAGTACGCGGACGCGTTCGTGAGTGCGCGCGACACGAATAGCGAACGGAACGTAACACTTCTTGGGGGCTCAGCCGGGATAGCGCGTGTGAGTGTGTGCGCCATGACGACGCTAGCTGCGACGAGAAAGAGACGCCTGGTGGACTCTTCGGAGCCTGCGACGGAGTCGGCAGCTTCAGAGACGACAGCTCTCCAAGCCGTGCTACAGGAGATGCGGCGAATGCGCGAGGAGCAGGCGCAACGTGATGAGGAACTCGCCGCAATGCTTCGCCGGCACGATGAGGAGCTCCAATTTTTACGGGGAGACCGGTTGCCTTCTCAGGAAACACAGCTAAGTCCTTCCAATATTAGAGCGAATCGCGGTCCGGAAGTAGGAGCCGTTGGTGCGGGAAACGGCGCGCGCGGTGAAATCGGATACAAACTTAAACCTGACACGTTTGACGGCGCGGTTCCGTTGCGAGAGTTTTTCTCGCAATTTAATTTAATCGCGCGCGCAAATCAATGGGACGATGCGATCAAAACCGTAGCTCTGGCGTCGTGCTTAAGGGGAAAAGCGCGTTCTGTCCTAGAATCGGTAGAAAATTTAGAAAATTTGGGTTACGAAGAACTAAAGTCCAAATTAGAACTACGTTTCGGTGAGGGGCAACTTTCGCAAAATTATTATACTCAGTTTACGAACAGAAGACAAAGATTCGGGGAAGATTTGGCTACTTTCGGTCACGAATTGGAAAGGCTCTCTCGATTAGCTTATCCTGAGTGTCCTTACGCGGTTCGAGACAAGATCGCGTGCGCTCAATTTGTTTCTTCCCTTTCGGACGGATTTGTTAGAAGGACTCTTCAGCTAGAAAGGATTACCTCGCTGAAGTTGGCCATAGAGAGGGCAAAGGCCGTCAAAATTATACAGGGAGGAAATTTTGAAAGAAGGAGGGATTTTGAGAAGCGATTTGAGAAGGGGAAGGATAGGGGCGTGAAGAGTAATGAAAAGGGGGACGGAGATGAAAAAGTCGAAGAAAGAGGAAAGAAAGGTTATGGTTATGAGCGGAGAGATGGGAATAGAACAAAGGAGTGTTGGAATTGTGGAAAGGAGGGACATTTCCGGTTTGAGTGTCCTGTGAACAAGGGAAACTCGGTTTAGTTGCTCTCGGCGGGGGAAGAACAACTGAAGTGGGCATTACCCCGAGTGTTAATTGTTCTCAAACTTTTTCTGTTAATCGAATAAAGTCAAGTTTAAATTATTTTAGTTATAAGGGGATGTTGGATGGTAACGAGTGTTGTTTCAAGATAGATACGGGTTCGGATGTTTCGATTCTTAGTAGAAGAATGGTTAGAGAGGGCAAGCACATCATTCAGATTAAGGACAATTCTCTTAGATATCCCACTGGAGAGGTAGTACCCATCGAATTTAAGGTTTTGGCAAAAGTTCTCTTGGGAAAATATTTCGTGGAAATTCCTATGTATGTAATAGACATGGATGATGATTGTTTATTAGGTGTAGATTTCTTAAGGAAGATAAATTTAGAAAATGTTTTTGAATCTGCTTTCATTTCTTCGGAATCCGATAAAGAAAAGGTTTTGAATTGTTCTCGAATTCAAGTTTCTTCCAAAAGAGCTCCATTCTTGAAAGAACTCTATACTAATAATTCCTCAAATTTAAACGAGACTCAGAAGGAAATCTTTTCAGATTTCTTAGAGGAATTCCAGGACGTATTTTCCGAGGAAGATTGTTGCTGGAAATTGTGGAATCGTGGAGCATGTCATCAATTTAGAAAATTCTTCTCCTATCAAACAGGTTCCTCGTCGAATTCCCTTACGGATGCGAGATGAAGTAGATAAAGTTATTGAGGAAATGAGGAAGCAAGGAGTCATTGAAGAGTCACAAAGCCCATGGGTTTCACCTGCTGTTTTAGTGAGAAAAAAAGATGGGACGTTAAGGTTTTGTGTCGATTTTAGATTAATTAATGCAATAACTAAGAAAGATTCGTTTCCTTTTCCCAGAATAGATGATATTTTCGATCAGCTTTCAGGTAACTTTTGGTTTTGCACTCTAGATCTTAAAAGTGGTTATTGGCAGATAAAGATTCGTCCCGAGGATAAGGAGAAGACTGCCTTTTCTATTGGACGAGGATTATGGCAATTCACTGTAATGCCTTTTGGGCTGTGTAATGCTCCCGCTACCTTTCAGCGGTTAATGGAAAAAATATTGCTAGGGTTATTATATAAGATTTGTTTGGTCTACTTGGACGACGTGATAATTTTTGGTAAAAATTTTAATGAAATGCTGGAGAATTTAAGGAAAGTACTCTCGCGATTTCGTTCTGTTAATCTTAAAGTAAACCCTAAAAAGTGTATTCTCTTTGCAAAGGAAGTAAAATATTTGGGACATATAATCTCTTCAGGAGGTGTTACTACAGATCCGGAAAAGATCTCTGCTGTGAAGGATTGGCCGATTCCACATAACAAGAAGCAGCTTCGAAGTTTCCTAGGGTTTTGTTCATATTATCGGAAATTTGTAAAAGGATTTTCTTCTTTAGCCAAACCTTTATATGCTCTAACAGAAAATCAGGTTAAATTTTCTTGGGATGAGAAGTGTCAAAGTGCATTTTTAGAATTGAAACGAGTGTTATCTTCTTCTCCAATGTTATCCTTCCCGAGTGGGGAGGGAGAATTTATTTTAGACACTGATGCTTCGAATATTGGAATTGGCGCAGTCCTTTCACAAAAGCAAGAGGGAGTAGAAAAAGTCATTGCTTATTTCAGTCGTGTACTCAGTAAGTCTGAGAGGAATTATTGCGTTACTCGTCGAGAACTCTTGGCGATAGTCGATTCTATTAAATTTTTCCGGCATTATCTTCTAGGGCGGAAGTTCTTGATCCGTACGGATCATGTTTCTCTTAGGTGGTTGATGTCCTTTAAAGACTTAGAAGGGCAATTGGCACGTTGGCTGGAGAGACTCCAGCAATATGAGTTCGAGATTATTCATCGCAAAGGCTTAATTCACAAGAACGCCGATGGGCTTTCTAGACGACAATGTGAATCATTTGGTTGCGAATATTGTGTCAAAGTGGAGAGAAGGCAGATGGAAGAATCAAGAAAATCAGTTGCTCGTATTATTCTCGTAGGAGAAACTCTTCAAGATTGGCACAGGGAGCAATTAGAGGACGTTAGCATTGCTTTTATTTATCGCGGGAAGGAAACGGGAATACGTCCGTCTCGTTTTGAAATACCCGCTAGAAATGTCTCCGCCCGAATATATTGGTCTTATTGGGATGCTTTAAGTTTAAAGGATGGGGTTCTTTATAAGAGATGGGAAGCACCGAATCTTAAGTCAAGTATTTTTCAGCTTATTGTTCCTCGAAACCGTGTTAACCAGATTCTAGAGGAGGCGCATGATTCTTTTTCTGGAGGGCACTTTGGAGTCAATAAAACTCTTGAAAAAATCCGAAAGCGGTTTTATTGGGCTACCTGTAAACAAGATGTGGAGGAATGGTGCAAGACTTGCAAAGTTTGCGTGTCTAAAAAAGGCCCATTGGGGAAGGGAAAGTCCCCATTACAAATTTATAATGTTGGGGCCCCATTCGAAAGATTACAAATGGACATACTTGGCCCTCTTCCTATTACTACTTCCGGAAATAGATATCTCCTCGTCATTGTTGACTGTTTCACCAAATGGGTAGAAGTTTTTCCTCTCAGGAATATTAGGGCAAGTACAGTGGCAGAAGTCTTCGTTAATCAGGTCATTTCCAGACACGGGGTCCCTTTGGAAGTCCATACGGATCAGGGGAAGAATTTTGAGTCCAAACTTTTCGCAGAATTAATGAATCTCCTTGGAATTCGGAAAACGAGAACAACTGCTCTGCATCCGCAATCGGATGGACAAGTCGAGCGGCAACATCAGACTATTGTTAATTATTTAGCGAAGTATATTTCCGAAAATCAGAAAGATTGGGATCGCTGGGTCCCTATGTTTTTATTGGCTTACAGATCTTCTAAACACGAGACTACTGGAGTAACTCCTGCCGAGCTGTGTTTTGCCCGAGATCTTAGGTTGCCATTAGATCTGCTTTTAGGAAGTCCTCCGAAGGGAGGATCTCAGTCAGTTGAAGGTTTTATTGGGAATTTGAGAGAGAAATTGGACAGGATCCATTCCAACGTTAGGGAACGTATGGATATAAAGTCTTTACGAGCAAAGTCTTGGTATGATCGAAAGGCCAGGCAAACTCTTTTTCAAGAAGGGGAGAAAGTTTGGTTTTATAATCCTCGAAGAATGAAAGGTAGAGCCCCTAAATTGCAGAGCAATTGGGAAGGACCTTTCTTAATAGTGAAAAAGTTGAATGATGTGGTCTATTGTATTCAAAGATCTGTGAGACATAAGAAGAAAATTGTGCATGCGGATAGGTTGGCTTCTTTTTCCGAAAGACATTAGAATCTGATAGGGATGTTATGGACTAGGTTGGGTGTAATAATTTGCGGGGAAGGTTGATTACGGTAGAAATTAAGATTGTTGTGTTGCATTGTTTACTGCGCATGTTATTTTGTTCTTAGAAATTTACGGAAACCGAAGCGGTCGTAACTCCTCGTCGAATTGGACATCTTGGGAGCTGGCTTGTTGCCGAACCTAATACCGGCGAAGGAAAAGTTTCGAAGTTAGAAGACTGCCTCTCTCACGGTTGTTTGATCCGTGGTTTTTCCGTGAGACATAGGGCAAATGCCGAGGCAGGGACTTGGGGAGTCTTTCGAGACGTTGGGTCCACGGTAAGCTTCCCCCCCCCCCCCTTGTCCGAAGATTTTCGAGAGGAGCGGCGAATTGAAGAGAAGAAAGACGTCTTCAGCGGGCGGAGGAAGAAGGATCTTCGTCGGCGGATTCCTGCGAGGGGGAGGGTTGGGGGGTTACCCTGGAGTCGGCTGGGGGGAGCTTGGGGCCCCGTGGGACGGTGCACGAGAAAACCTGCAGCAACAGCTCAGGTAGGAGCAGGAAGCCGTTCTGGGTCCCGGGAGTTTCCTTCCCGGGAAAGTCGATTGGGAGCCTGCCCTGGAGCCCACAAGGAAGAGGACTGAGTCCTGGACTTCCGGAGTGCAGTTGGGACCGAGAAAAGGACGGCGCCCGGTAACCTGTGGCAGCAGCCCAGGGTAGGGCAAGAGGTCGTCCCGGTACCCTGGAATCACACGACAAATCGCCCCTCCGGATTGTCGGGACGACAATCTGAAGAGGGGGGGCAGTGTTGCGCCCGCTCGCCCGTGCCGAGACGTTCGTTCTCGTGGGCTGAAATTGGCTTCGTTCCGCAGAAGTTTCAAGCCGAAGCGCGTCCCTTGACAACGGGGACGCATAGAATTATTGATTTAATTACCGCCTGTCAGATTGATCTGGTGACTCGAATCGTTCGGTCCGGTTTCCCAGAACTCTCTTGTATTTCGTTCTGAGTTTAAATAAACCCGAGTTCCTATTTGTATAACGAGAGTGGTTATTTCTGCGATCCCGGAAGTACGCGGACGCGTTCGTGAGTGCGCGCGACACGAATAGCGAACGGAACGTAACAGTATTATAAATTTTTATGATATATGTATAATCAAAATTTGAAAAAAAGGGAAAAACATACACAGCTTACTAAAAGCTAAAATAACTCAAATATATAAACACAAACAAATGTTACATAACAACTTTTATATTCAGTGTATCATGCTATTGTTCTACTACGTTTAATGTAATAATTAATTTTTGAAATTATTGGAATTTTAGGATTTTATGTTATAATTACTGTTTTTTCTTAATTTTACGAGTACTGTGTTACATTATGTAACCTTTTTAAAATTCTTTTTCTGCATATATATAGGTGATGCTGGTTACCTCTTAGAACCTTGGCTTATGACACCACTGCCACATTACCCACAACAGAGTCGACAATTTTATTATAATGAACAGTTATGCAAAGCAAGGAGTGTTGTCGAGAGATTTTTTGGAGTTTTAAAGGGAACGTGGAGATGTCTGTCGTATCAACGCGTTTTGATGTACGCTCCTGAAGTAGCAGGACAGATTGTAAATACGTGCGCAGTTCTGCATAACATGCGTTTATATTATCGGCTGCCATTTGATGAAATAGAAGAAATTGTACAAAATGAACAGGCAGAACTTGATGAGAGAGACAATGTAGCAGAAATACAAGACGTAGTGCTTCGTAGACCACCTAGAGCTGTAGCTCAACGAATACAAAAACAAATTATGCGAGAGCGGTTTCCTAATTATTATTGTGCGTGGGATAATGAGGAAAATATGTAGGATTAAAGGAATAAAAAGTGAAACTGTATATACAATGATTTTCAGATAAAATAAAAGCTATGTATTTTTTTCATTAAACATTTTATAAATCAATTCTAATAATTTGTTTGGCGTTCCTCATTCTTTGCCATCTTTTCTACAGCATGACTAAGTTGGACAGAAGCCTCCGCTTGTAGTTTCATAGCTTCTGCTAATATCTATAAAAACAA